>LPNX011205765.1:83718-124491 GCA_001517045.1 Pseudotsuga menziesii | reverse complement strand
CTCTCTCTCTCACACACACACACACACACACACACACACACACACACACACACACACACTTTTCCCCTAACATTTACTAACCCCATCTTGAAATTTCTCTCCAAGACACTCCAACTACACCTCACCTTCACTGCTTTCTCTCCTCCTTGACACCCTAACACCCCTTCCTCACCTCTCTCAAACACACTATTAATAAGCCTAACCTCCCCTCTTTCTCCATAACACTACTTATACTCTCCCTAATCCCCTTTATTTTTCTTTCTTACTCGTCCTCCAACTAAACACCTATGTATTTGTGTCTCTTAATAGCATTATCCCTACTACTTACAACCCCTAATATCTCTCTCTATCCACCTCCCTTTATCTCTCTGTCCCTCTCCCCCTACCCTAAACCCACCTCTCTCTTTCATTACCTTAACTTTTAGCAACCCCCTCTCTAACTTTCTCTCTACTACTAATCCACCTATACCTAACAATCATCGCTATCTCTCTCCCTCAACCCCCTAACAACCCCCTATAAATCTATTACACTATACCTACCCATAAATAGCCCTCTCTCACCCTAAAACCATTCATACTCTCCCTAATTACCTCTGTTTCTCTCTCTTACTCCCCCTCCCTTGAAACCCTTCTCTCTCATTCCCTTTCCTAATCCCCCTACCACTCATTACCCCCGATCTCTCTCTCTCTCTCTCACTCACTCACACTCTGTCTCTCTTCCTCTATTCCACCCCTTTTCTCCCATTACTCTAATCATACATAAATTCCTACCCACTCAACCTTGATCTCTATCTATTTTTCTCTCACAACTATTCTCATTCCCTTAGAACTAATCACCAACACCCTCCTTCCACTCGCCCCCCTAGATCTCTCTCTCTCTCTCGTCTCCTCCTGCACCTACCCATAACCCATTCCTCTCTCTCTATCCCCCAACCCCATGTCTCTCCCTCTCCCTCTCTTAAAAATACCAATTCCCCTAACCATCCCCTCTCTCCCTAACTCCCCTCCTACTCTCTCTACCCATAACTACTCTCTCTCTCTGTCACTCACTCTCTCCTATGCTACCTACCCCTAAATCATTCTTCCTCTTTTCCTTTCATAATCCCCTTTCCCATACCACATTCCACTCTCTCTAACCCCACACTATATCCCCTTTCTATATAACTTCCATAATAGTCCATAAATCCCAACCCCTCCCCCAAACCCGATCTCTATCTCTTTCTCTCCATATGAAAAGACACCCCCTATACCCTTCTCTCTATCTCTCCTACTGCACCTACCCCTAACCCCCGCTCTTTATATCCCTCTATCCCTATTTCAATTAATTTTCCTCCCCCTACAACATATCAACCCCCCCTCTCTCTCTCCATATAGCCCCCTTTTATATAACGTCCCTATGTTATATAAGCCCCTGTACCACCTTATCCCACCATAATATCCATCTCTTTCTCTCTCGAAACCCCCTTACTCCCTACCCTTGATCACACAATTCCCACCCGACCACACAAATCTCTCTCTGTCTCTCTATACCTCTCAAACATGTACTCCTCCACCTACCCCTAATAGCCACACCTCTCTCTCTCACCCACTTCCCTAAAATCCCCCATTCTCTATCTCTCTCACACACATATACATCGCCTACTCATTCACCAACTATAAAACCTTCTACTCTTTGTTTCTCTCTCTCTTATCCTATCCCTAATGTATATCAACCTCCTCTCTCACTCTCTCAGCCCCTACTCATGCCTCTACCTATAGCACATCCTCCTCCTCTCTCACACTCTTTCTCTCCCCTCTTTCCCCTAACGCTTACTAACCTTCTATCTCACTTCATCTCTATGGTAATCCTACAACTACACCTAAACACCAAACCTCTCTCTCTTTCCTAACCCCCTAACATTCCCACCTTCTCTCTCTCTTTCAAACACTCTAACTAACCATAAATACACCTCTCTCTCCATAACCCCACACCCTAACTCGAGTCATACTCTCTCTAATCTTCTCTTTTTTTCTGTACTCCTTGTTAACCCAAAAAATCCCCCAATGATCTCTACATGACCTACACCACCCAAAGACATCCATGAACGACCCTCATTTGAACCCCACACCCTTAGAAAGGCTCAAAAATATGAAAAAGGGCTTAAAAACCCCTAAAAAGAGCCTTGAATATCTCTCATAGGGGCTAAAACCTCCAAAAAGTGGCTAAAAACCCTCAAAGGAGGTTAAAACCCCCAAAGGAAGTAGGAATTGGGAGAAAGGGGCTAAAAGCCAAAAAACAGTCTAAAGCCCCAACCAAGGTCATAAAACCCTAAAAATATCAAGAAAAAAGTATAAATAGAGGGGTGGGGGTCACTCTCAAATCACTTCTCATCTCCCTATCATTACACTGCCCATGTGAGTGCCTTGAGACCCTTTGTCTCTCAAGTCATTCACCCTCCCTCTCCTCCATTCCTCCATTGAACCAAAGGTACCCATCCATTGAGAGGTGCTCCCCCAAGCTAGGGCATGGTGGCCCATTTCAACCAGGGAAGGCATATGTTTGTTTTTGTTCTTTCATGCTGTAGTTTCTAACATTTTTGCTTGCAGGTTTATTGTTTAATATTTTGTTGCAGGTTTCCATGGACTCCTGGTAGCTATTTCTTTGTTTGCTTACAGTTTCATGCAGGGGTTTTACTGTTAGGCCCTAACTATGTTTTCCAGGTTTTATTTCATTTTCTTTCTATTCATTCCATTCTCATAGGAACCCTACAATTCCATCCGTAGACGAGAGGTAGTCGTTTCTCCATGTAGCCAAGGTTTTCACTAAGCTACAGATTAGCGATCATACCGGGTCGATCCCACTGGATCGCTGGGTTTTGTTTTTAATATTTTTCTTACTTAGTTTGATAGATATTTGCTTATTTAGGTTGATAGATCTGTTTATTTTAGTTTTGTTATTGTTTCGGCCACAGTACTAGTTACTGTTGGCCGTTCTTTGATTTGCAAATCGTTCAACTGTGCAAAAATAGCTGAACCAAATTTCTGAAAATTCACCTGTGTTCAGCCTCATTTTCTGCCAAAGAAATTGGTCCATTTGTGAATCTGCCCATGGTTGTGGGTAAAAGGGCCCTTTTTTGAAGTGGGTTTTCAACTTTTTGAGGTAGTTCCTCACGGTTTGATCAGAATCCACCCCGGAAAAATAGGTCCTCTATAGGTGCACGACCCATTTTTCTTTACTTTGTATGAGCATTTTTCTTTACTTCTTAACAGGGACTGTCAGTACCGCTCAGCTACCTCTATCCAGCAATCTGTGTTTATTTTATTTCATTCTCTATTTATTTTATTGTAGCCTGTGTAAATCACTATTAAATCAATTGGTTAATTGGTTAAAAAATATGATTAAAGCTTGGATAAAATTACTATAGTTTTCAATCCTTAATTTGAAATTAATATCTTGCCTAGCCCTTCCTTCTCTACCCAGTCATCACCCTTCAGGGTATTCTAGGATAAGACGAAGGGTGAATCTTGTATAGTAATATGCACTTCACCTGTCATTTTTCAAAACCACTAAAAATAGGTGACTTGGAAGGTAAAGGGGGTGGTAGGCCCAAGGGGCCTCACGGTGTTCGCGTCCTCCCTGTTGACTGACCTTGCACTTGAAGGGTTACCTGAGGATCTATGGATGGGATTAGTCTCATTACTTTGAGAGCCCAGCACCCTTTGCTGGTTGAATAGATATACAAGTGTAAGGCAGTCACCTAGTCAGGCTACCATAGTTCAGATTCAAGTATGGCATGTATTCAATTTTCTGTTCACAATTTACTGCTATCATAAACAATTTATTCATGTTCTGCAATACAATCTATGTGGAATATTCATAAACCATACAAGCAGCCACTAAGTGTAATATAAATATAGAATATATACACACAAACCATACCACATAAAACAACCAAACTCAGTTCATGATGCTGAGCTAGCCATTAAAATTTATAATTTACACTAATTCAAACATTTGCAGTCTTTGAGGACATAAGTCCCTGACTACCTTAACCATGGGAAGTACTTGGGATCAGCCCAGAAACTCATTATGAGGAGTACCACGGGAACCCCAAAGTAGCTGGCGGCTGAGAGGAATTACCAAGCATGGGGGATTCACTTATTGACTAATATCCTATCACGTTAGTTCATATTGTGGGTTTTAAAATTATCAAAAATTGAACGAATATATTGCAGGTATTGGGAGGGTGAGGGGTTTAAGGTGGGGGTGGGTAGGGTGTTTTTTAAGGATTGAGGTATAAAAAGGGATGTGGAGGAGGTTTTAAGTATTGGGAGGGGGTTTCAAAAAAAATATTTTGGGTCAATATCTCTCAAAATTAAGGGTATTCTTTAATATCCCTCGATTGAACGTGCTATGTGAGAGGTTCACTAAGTGAAGTCCTTGTGTTACCAAGCGAAATAGGAAATGACCCCCACCGATTGACTAGCACTCCCATGAGGAAAAATTCAAGAATTGTTTCCTGGCAGTCTTGGTGGGTGAGTGACCACCTAAAATCCAATAGGAAGCCATTAAAACCTGGGTCCAAAAGTCATTACCATATTTCACCACTTGACATACCAATCAGACACAATTGATCCCCCACGTTCTTCCTCATGCTTAAGAGGTGATCCACCACAGTTTGGGTTCTGGAAGAAACACCGTTGAGACCATTCTCGATGACCCTCTACACCATCAAAAGGACACATAGCCTCTGATTCAAACTCAGAATCATACCAATCTGAGCTAGACCTGCATACTGCACCATCTAGCCCCATGGCTGGTGCAAACCCGGATCCATTTTCTGGCTTAGTGATTGGTACTGGACCCACGTCCATACCCCACACCACCACCAACACCCCTGCTGGGTTCCCTATCATAGTCATGCAAACCATCATAAGTTAGTTACCTCCACCCACACTAACCATTCAAATTGTCCCACTTGTCATGCCTTGGGGTAGTGTCCCATCCAGTCACACTGTCTGACTTAGCATGCCTGGGGACAATGGCCCTTCCATCTACACTTCCCCACCTATCATACATGGGGGCAGTGGCCCTTCCACTCACACAGTTTCGTTTACCACACTTGGGGGCAGTGGCCCATCCACAACTGTGCCACAAGTACCCCAAGTTATGCAGGTGCATCATGTCCCTCCAAACCCCACCACCATTGTTGCGCCATCTCACATCAACCGTGGGTCAAACCTTCCTTTCATGGAATGCCTTAACCTACTTGACTTGGCTCAGTTAATAGATGACCCTATCCACCATCAAAATTTTTGGCCTCCCATTCCAACCAAACTCCCCTCAGACATTCCCAAGTTTGAAGGGAAGGTAGGGGAGTGCCCCCAAAACCATATCATGAAATTTCACCTATGGTGCTCATCAAATAGCATTGTAGATGATTTAATCAGACTCAGACCATTCCAATGCACCCTCACAGGTGCTGCAACCAAATGGTACATTGAGCTACCACAAGCCAATACCCGGATTTTAACTCCTTGGCTTTCATGTTCCTGCAGTATTTCCAACTCCTCATTAGATACAAAAAAGAGGTGGAGATCTTGCTATCTTGCTTCCATAATACTACGACCCACATAACCGAACACATCCATGAATGGCGGCGACGCCGTAGTTTGTGCAATATTCAACCTGATGACAGGATCTTCCTGGATTGGTTCCTAGAAACTTTGCTACCACCTATAGAAAAGGATGTCGCATTTGAACGTCCCCAATCCGAAGAGGAGGCCATCTTGAAATCCCAACAGTTTGATTTAATCTATTCATATTCTAGATACCTTTACACTATCATTCCAGATGCTCCCCGTGCAGGCACCTCCTACCGGGATGCACCGGGGGCATCCCATGCTGCAGACGGCATCATAGGTTCTGTCTCCCACCAACCACAGCACCATCTAACACCACCTGCAATACCACCATGACCAAGCAACACCCCCATTGTTTCCTACCAAAACCAAACTCTAGACTATGCAAGAATGATGTCTCAGTCTGGAGCCACAACTTCTTATGCACAACCTACGCCACCGCAGCAGGCCCAAGCATTAGCTTAGTTGACACAACAATATGTAGGACAAATTCCGACATTTGTGGCACCTGTACCCACCCAATTTTACTATGCACCACCTGTGCAATTCGTTCAAGCCCTTGCCCCTACTCCACTAGCACCTTTAGGACAGGTGTTTGCACAGCAAAACCGTCCTAACCAGCCAAACCCCAATAACCAACAAGGGAAAGCCAGAAATAACCGAGCCCGTAACAAAGGAAACAATCAATCGCAGGGAGGCATTCAACAACCAAACCCTCCCAACAATGCCGGGGAAAACTGTCTAGCCCAAAATCCTCAGCAACCAAACACACCTAGACGCAATGCTCCGTTGCACACAAACCAACCATGCAAGTTATGTGAGGTGTACGGGAAGCAAGCCATTTACAACAAGGTTGAGCATGCTACCAATATGGTAGCCCAAGGTCAACCCAACTCAGCACCACCAGGCCCTCCTCCCATGGTGCTCCAAAACCCGTTACTAGTCCAAGGATTGGTAGCAACCACACCCTTTCCCCAAACTGCTCTCGTATCCCACCCTGTTCCACATCCCATGGAGACAGGAGTGCACCAACTGTTAGTGATGACAACTAAAGAGATCAACCTATAAACTACGGGGAACCAATATGAATCCGCTACCGAAACCCTTGACACAATAGCAGCATCCACATCCAACACTGCCAATGTTCCTCTTCACCTTCCCCCCCCGGCAGGCTTGCGTCGCCCCTTCAAGCGCCTTGCCAACAACACTACTGCAAGGGCAGTAGTTAACTATAGTATCATTGATTACTTGACCCAATCACCTACGGCCATGTCAGGTCTTGAAGTACTCAAAATGTGCCCAAAACAACGGAAATCCTTGCTATCTTTCCTTGGTGCCATAGACCCCTCCGACTCCAGATTAATCACATTTGATTTGGATCAAGGAGAACCAAGAATGCCATCAACCATCGCCTTCTATATCCTGTTGTCGATTCGGAACTTGGTTGTGCACCAGTGCATCATAGATGAGGGGGAATTCACTTGCATCATGTCAACCTTGGTTTGGCAGAAACTCAAGTCCCCCATCTTGCATCTATCCACCACCACATTGTGTGCCTATGATGGCCATCCCACAAGAGCCCAAGGAATCCTCCTTCATGTCCCCATCACATTGGCCAGGAAAACAATATTGATTGACATAGAGGTTGTTAATGCTCAGTTGGACTATAACCTTCTCCTCGGAAGAAGTTATATGTTTTCCATGAGAGTCGTAGCATCAACTGTTTTTCGTCTAATGATGTTCCTTCACGATGGGAAAATCATGAATCTCAACCCGTTGACTTACCATGATTCACAAGTTCCAACAACACCACCTAATGTTATTCCACTATTGACACCACAGTCGACGGCACCACCACCCCCATCATCCTGAATTTAGGCCCAGGGTTGTTCACCAACACCTCTATGATAGCTTCCTTACCCTTAGTATCACCACCATATCTACCAAGTGATACTACAGATTTGTGCCTGCTATCATCCAGCACTACTGCACCACAACCCCACCCGCAGCTGCAACCCCATCTGCAGCTGCAATATCATCAGCAGCCGCAACCTAATCTATAGCCACAACCCCATCTGCAACCGCAACACCATCAGCAGCCATAACGTCATTCATAGCCGCAACATTATGAACAGCTTCAACCACAACCCCATCCCCACATACAACCATCAGGGAGTTATTTGGGCTCCTCTCTAGTCCACAGAATTCCCTTCCTCTTTCCCTCGCTTGGTGTCATGAGTAAGCCAGCAATGGCTACCTTAAACTTACCCAATTTCACATTGGGGATTTTTTTGTGGTACCTTGATCCACCCTCCCAACCACCAATGCCCCAGGTAGTATTAACCCTTGTGCAACCCATTGTAGTTGAATCTCATCCTCCACCTGGCTTTCAAAAACCAACCACCGCACCCACACCCACATCGCCCCACCCAAAAAGGGCCAGGGGTAAAAATGTGAAAGCTATCGTTGAACCTTGACAGATCCTTCCTTGCATCGTCTGCAAAGAATAGGGCCACCCAACTCAAAACTTCCTTGATATTCCCATAATTCGCGTGCATTTGGATGCCATGGATACAATGGAAAACCTCCCCGTGGTTGAACTCCCAAGCAGGCCAATAGTGAGAAACAAGTCATTGAGAACAAACCATGCTTGCGGCCTTGCAGATTGTATGGACACTACTCTCACCACTTCCAGGACTTGTCTTCTAGACTTGTTCCTAGCACTAGTCAAAGGTTTATACCTTTGACTAGTGTTGGAAATATTTAACGTCTAAGTACCTGGTGAGTCTTATATCGAGAAAGTTGTGAGTGCTTCCGATGTCTACTAGAACTATAACATTTTCTTTTTTTATATGCCCTTTTAACTTGAGGGTCTATGGTTGACTAATTCCTATCATGGCTGCTAGGGATATTTTGGGGGTTTCGTCACTTCCGGATGCCATATTTGTGGTTTCCTCCTCTTAATATTCTTCTTCTTCTTCTTCTTCTTCTTCTTCTTCTGATTCACTATCCTCCTCTACTTCAAAATTATATAATTTATTTGAGCTGTCCTCGGGGCGACACCTATGTTTAGGATTCCATCTGTCTCCACATCGTCGACATTTTCCTTCCCTCATTAGTTGATTTTCGAGGTTCTTCTTGTTGTCCATTCTAGGTGGAGGGATGTATTTGTTTGTATTTTTATCTGGAGTCATCTCGATGTTTCTTTGTGAATATGACTTTCCTTTGTTTGATTGGAAGTTGTCAAATTTGGCCTCAGCTTCTTTTGCTTTTGGTCTTGCTGCCTCAACATTTGGTATGCCGTGCATTTTTAACTCTTTTTGTATGTAAGGTTTTAGCCCTCCCAAGTAAGTTTCTAGTTGTTGTTCATCTGTTAACCCAAATACTTGGGTAGCGAGTGATTTCCATTGGTGTGTGAATTCTTCGACGCTTCCTTTTTGCTGTAACCTGGTAAGCTTCGAGAAAAATTCGTCTTCATTGATTCCTTGAAACCTTTTGAGGAAATCATTTTTAAACAAATTCCATATGTATGCGAAGTTGTCACCTTTCCACCACATATACCAGTTATAGGCATGGTTTTCAAGATGCATAGATGCATACTTCACCTTTTCTACATCTATTGTGACGTTATAGATATCGAAGTATTCTTCTACTTTATTTAACCACTCAACACATTGTTCGTCATTTCCACTGAGCTTTGACATTTCTATTTTTGCTTTGGGGGGATACACCACATAATGTTGATTCCTTCCTGTATTGTTGCGTGTCGGTGATCATGAATTTTTGGTTGAAGTACACGATATAATCTGAATCATCTTTTTGTTTGTGGTGATCTTTTGTCTTTTTCTTTTCCATCATCTCCATGAGAGTATTTAGCTTGTCGTTCAGTTGGTCTTGTTTTTCCTTCATCCCATCTAATTTGTCATCTAGACTTCTATCTAACACTGAAACGACTTCCTCTCTGATTTCATTTTTCAGCTTTGTATTGCAATTTTTTATTTCTTCCTTTAAATCTTGTTGACTCTTACTAATGCACTCATTGAAATCCTTCTCCAATTTTTCCATTTGGGCCTTTAACTCCGTCGTCATGCTTCTGAGGTGTGATGGTGAATAATTAGACCCAATTTTGGCTTAGGAGGACGAGTAATATTTGTGGGGGATTTTTTTTTATATATGCTTGACTAAAATCAAGTGATAGTAATAATAATAATATAATAATTATTATTATTTATAATTTATATATTATTTTACTTTATTATTTTATTTTATTTTTGAAAAGTGTGGTGGTGAATAAAGTTAATATATTATTTAAATCTAAAAAGGAGGATAGGAGCGTGGAGTAGTTGGGGAATGGAGGAGGTGGCGGATGGATGTGGGTGATGGAGGCACCAAAGGATGGAGGTGGATGGAGGGGTGGATGAAGGAGCGAGAGATGCAATGCAGAGTGGATGGAGGGGTGGCCAATAGAGGCATGAGGGAGCAGCGAGGAGGAGGTGCGGAAGAGCAGAAAGGAGGAAGGAGGAATGAGGTGGTTGATGAAGGAGGATGGGTGGGAATAGGAGTAGCAGCAGCACAGAGGAGAACAGTGGAGCAAGAGAGGATCGACAAGAATGGACGCAGGCAGAGGTGGAGCGTGAACTGCAGTGTAAGGAGGCTGGGAGAGATAATGGACAACAACGGACTTTTGATGGCTCTGATACCAAATGAAGCAATCAACTTTAGGACACGAAATCCATATTTAAATAATAATTTATGATATATATTGAAGATGATGAATATTACAATTGGTACTCGCCTTTATAAGCTTGAGTGTGTACAATGAAAGGTCACACCCTTTAAGATACTAGTTAACTAATTTACTTAATATTTATTTAATATTTGTTACAGAGCTTGTTAAACAGGTTGTTTCTATTTTGATCGACCCTGGATCGAATCACATTAGAGGAAATTTCAATTTAAACTGGGCCTTACTGGAATTGTTTAGATGTGCACTTTGAAGAAGTCATAGGCTAGAAGGTCGTGGTTAGTTCATATAGCCACTGGAATCAAGAAGAAAGTTAGTGAGGTAGTAAGAAATGTCCATTGGTCATGGATGGGTTAGTCACTTTTGCATATCTGAATGTTCCGCCACTTGAATCCTATGAATTTCTCATTGGAATGGATTGGTAAGAAGCACAGAGAAAATGATTGATTGTTACAACAAGACTTTTGTGTGCTTGGATGAAGAAGGAAACCTGAAGGTTGTGAAAGGATTTCCAAAAGTGATCTCTGGAAGGTAGTATTCAGCAATATAGCTGAAGACGTTATGTGGGAAATATTGCAGAGTGCATGCAGCTCAGGTTTTGGAGGCAGTAGAGAATGACACTCCTAGGTTGGATGGATGTCATGTGTTGAAAGTATTCAGGAATGTTTTTCATGATGAAGTTATAGGGCTTTCCTCCAAACAGGGGCATTAATTTTACCTTTGAAATTGTGCCAAGTAAAGCACCAGTTTCCAAGACACCCTACAGAGTGAGTATACCAGACTTGCTAGATTTGATGATGTAGTTGCAAGAGTTGTGGGAAAAGAAGTATGCCAGGACAAGTATGTTTGGATTTTAGAAAAAGAAGGATGATACACTCTAGTTGTGTATTGGTTCATATATTTGAACAAGGTGAGTGTGAAGAAAAAGTATCCTTTTCCCAAAAAGGATGACCTTTTGATCAAGTGAGAAGATCAAAGGTGTTTTCCAATATTGACTTAAGGTTTGGTTACCAGCAGGTAAGGTTCAAGGAGGAAGATGTTCATAAGACAACCTTTAGAGCAAGGTATGTATCTTATGATGTTGTAGTGGTATCATTTGGCTTCACAAATGCACCAGCTACATCTGTGTGCCTCGTGACTAATGTTTCCAGTAATTATATGGATAGGTTTTCTCTTGTTTCCCTTGATGGCATTCTTATTTATTTTGAGAATGAGGAAGAACATGTGGAACATTTGAGGCTGACCTTGAAATTGGTCAGGAAGAATAAGTTGTATGGTATCTCAGATATTCCTTTATCTCAGATAAAGAAATATCTAGAGACCCTGAAAAGATTGAGGCCATGATGAGTTGGGATGCTCCAAGAAAGTTAACAGATGTAATATCTTTTGTGGGACTTGTAGGGTATTGCAAAAAGTTCACTGAAGAAGATTCTACAGGTAAAGTTGAGTCTATGTATAGGCTGAGGAAGCCTGCATATGAACTTGTATTTCCAGGAGGAAATGTCCCTTGTGTGTATGAGCATACATATGAGGAATTCCAGAAGACTCAGGTAGAATGAACTTAGCAGAGAAATATGATTGTGCCAATGAAACCCATGGCAGGAAGCCACCATGTGCCATGAGAAGGATCTCATGACTGAGAACAAATTTTGAAACTTCATATTGTAAGTGTCTCTATTGATTATGGGAGACTGTGATCTCTTGTGATGGTTTTGATTCATGCTAACAATGGATATGTTGGTTTTGCATTGCTTCTTTGAAGTTCCTGTTGCTAACTATAATTGTTTGGCTGATTTAAAATTGTGTCAGGATGACATGTTGTATGCAGATGTCCAGGTTTTGGGAGCATGTGTAAGTAGGGGATGAGTTCTCTCGCTTTCAAAATCCAAACAATATGAGGATGGTTTCATGCTTGCAAAAAAATCTGATTTTCTGCAGGAAGAAAAATTTTGAATTTAGATTTTTATTTTCCCTATCAATGTTATTGATCATTTGATGTTTGGAAAATCATGTATGCATGAAATATATTGGGGAATCTATGATTAAAATTTTATGATGACATCTCATGTAAACTGCATGCTTGTGTGTAACACAGGTGAGATGATGGAAGTACACCCTTGGAGTACATAGCTTCTCAAAAGGATGTGTTTGGGATGCATAACTCCTGGGAAGGATGTACTAGGTGTACATAGCTTCTCGGAGGGATATGTTGGAAATAGGTTTGAAAATATATGATTGAAATGTTTATGATGACATCTCATATGAACTGCATGCTTATATGTAATGCAGGTGAGATGAAGAAATTATGTACTAGGTGTACATGGCTCCTTGGAAGGATTTACTAGGTGTATATGGCTTCTCAGAGGGATGTGTTTGGAATAGGTTTGGAAACCTATGATTGAAATTTTATAATGGAATTGGTAATCACTTGGAGGAGGTGCTGGGCCCTTAAGCTAGAGTTGTTATTGAGCACCCAGAGAGGTGTTAGGCTCTGAAGCGGGGCTGAATGGATCTCGGTTAAAAGATGCTATACAGATAAGTATTGGATTACTTGGCAATCCTGGCTGAATTTCTGTGATTACACATGTACATAATGATTCAACTAAGATTTCTAAAAATCTTGTTAAGAAATAAATCCTGCAAAAATGAGTCTAACATGTGAATTGTTATGGTTCCTAGAAAGGAAGCGCTTGAACAATGGTGAGCACTAGAAGAGGTGTTAGGCTCGTAAACTAGAGCTACCATTGAGCACCCAAGGAGGTGTTAGGCTTTGAAGCGGGGATGAAAAGATATCAGTTGAGAGATGTTATGTATTTTAGTATTTGGTTTATTTATCGAATTTTCGTTAATTGTTGATTTTATTTAAAAATACATGAGCATATGATGCAGCCATGGTTTTGAAAATATTGTTATAGATTGCATCTTGTAGGAATGAATCTGACATATGAATGGAGATCATTGTGGTGTTTAGAAGGCAAGCACCTGATCTTAGTAATCAACTAGAGGAGGTACATGTTCTTGAACAAAACTGCTATTGAAGCACCCAAAGAGGTGTTGGGCTCAGGAACAGAGCTGCTAGACCTTGGTTGAAAGGTATTTTCAGGTGATCCAAGGCTTGTAGAAATTTGATACCCTTTAATGCACACCCAGGTGTGGGGTGGGGGAGGGTTGTGAGTTCCATGGTTGTATAAATCCAGTCAGAGACCTGTCGAACCAAAAAAGGCTACTTATGCAGATAAGTATTTGGTTCATTTGGAAACTTTTTTGTTGATTTTATATCAATATATATGTGCATGTGATTCATCTATGATTTTCTCAAATATTATGAATATTGACATGGAAATTGACTCACTGCTTAAGCATAGGTATTGTTGGTTTCCAAAGACACTGGAAATGTTCCAAATAGAGGAGAAGGATTCTCTAAGACTAGGAAAGGATCCTGTGGTGTGTGCTGATACATGCAATCAAGGACTTGGAAGAGTTCCATATCGTACCGTTAGATAGATAATTGTGCAGAGGAAGCACTGCGGTCCTGAAGAAGCTACATGGAAGTTGGAGGATGCCATGTGATTGGAACATCTGTTAACATTGAAAAATTACCCAAGATTGTAAAGGCTATTCCTAGGTAATAGAAAAAATCACTTTTAAAGAGAAAACTGGCCTTTTTCTCTTCCGACAGGGATCTCTCACAAAATATTAACAAGGCCAGATATGTATAAGCAAAATTGTTTGTAATTGGTAAAATTGGTTGAAACTGAACACATGACCATTCGACTATGGAGTCAAAATATGAATATAGATAAGCAAAGATTTTGTATGGAAATTTTAAATAGAGGAAAGGTAGCTACTCACTCACAGTCAAAATTTGATAGTCTGGTGAAAAAGGAAGAACCTGAACAAACCATTAACAAAGAGCATTGTAAAATGAATTTTGTATCAACTTGAGAAGAAATATTTTGTGGAAATCTGAAAAGAACAGCTAGAGAATAGTAAATATGAATTCTAAACTATTATACTCTCATTTCAGACATGAAGGAAAACATAATGGAGAGATAAAACTGGAAAAACAATCACATCAGAAGGAAAAGTATAGACTGCAACATGACATAACACATGAATCTCTAAAAAATTCCAACTTTCAGCACTGTAATTAAAGAAATTCTTAAATACACAAGTTTCCAAAATCTCATGGGTTCCAACCCCCACTTCATCAAATGTATGAATACTTATACAATTTCTCCTTGAGATGAAAAATAAACCTAACTGTCTAATGGTTTCAACCATTTATTACATGTGTCAAAGCATTTATCTACTACAAAATAGTTTCGAGATAACAAAACTTCTTAACTAATGATTTTTAAAATAACATTTTATCACAAATTATATCCTTTCGCTGAAACTCCTTTTGCGCTATCTTCCTTGATGTCTTCATGGTTGTAACTTATATTTAGTTGATCCATATTGTTGAACTATTCTCCAATGTTTAAGTTTAGGAAAATATGCAACAACCATCTCATGTGCCAGAACTCTGAGTTACATGTTGTCTGTATATGAAAAATTAGGCACCTTGGCACATAAGACTTTAAAATCAAATAATAAATCGAACTCTTCAGCCAATTTATCAAACACAACTCTTCGAGACAGAGCCTTCTGCATATCTTCAAACTTACTATGATCTGACTTGCAATTGACCATTTTATCAAGATATTCCTGATACAATAAGGGTCCTTTTTCCTCCCATAAGAAAGGATTCATTTGCTTACCAATGGAGTAAATAAATTAATCACTTCTTTTGTTTTATGACATAATATCAACTTCATTTTCTTGCCTATAATAAATTAATCACTTCATTTGCTTGCCTATACAGTATCCAACATTATGTATTTTCCAATTACTTTTCTAGACCAAGAGATAATAAGAACTCTATCTCGGATATCAAACCTTCTGACTTGATCTTCTAATAAGGTACTTAAAAAGTTGATAGAATTATGACATGCTCCCATTGGCTTCTTATTTAATTCTTGTTTTACTATCAAAATTTTCCATTTGGCTACTTTCAGAGCATCCTCCTGATCTGCAATATAATCTAAATATGGTCTAAACTTATTAGCTTCTAGAATAATCTTATCCCAAATAATATGTCTGAATACTTATACAATTGCTCCTTGGGATGAATAATAAACCTAATTGTCTAATGGTTTCAACTATTTATTACATGTGTCAAACCATTTATCTACTACAAAATAGTTCCGAGATAACAAAACTTCTTAACTAATGATTTTTAAAATAACATTTTTATCACAAATTATATCCTTTCTTTGAAAATCCTTTTGCGTTGTCTTCCTTGATGTCTTCACGGTTGTAACTTATATTTAGTTGATCCATATTGTTTAACTATTATCCAATGTTCAGGTTTAAGAAAATATGCAACAACCATGTCATGTGCCAGAACTTTGAGTTACATGTTGTCTGTATATGAAAAATTAGGCACCTTGGCACACGAGACTTTAAAATCAAATAATAACTTGAACTCTTCGGCCAATTTATCAAACAAAACTCTTCCAGATAGAGCCTTCTTCATATCTTCAAACTTACTATGATCTAACTTTCAATTGACCAATTTATCCAGATATTCCTTTCGAGCCAATAATGGCCTTTTTTCCTCCTAGAAGAAAGGATTCATTTGCTTACCAATGGAGTAAATAAATTAATCACTTATTTTATTTTATGGCATAATCTCAACTTTATCCTGTACAGTATCCAACATTCTGTATTTTCCAATTACTTTTCTATCCCAAGAGATAATAAGAACTCTATCTTGGATATCAAACCTTCTGACTTGATCTTCTGATAAGGTACTTAAAAAGTTGATAGCATTATGACATACTACCCATTGGCTTCTTATTTAATTCTTGTTTTACTATCAAAATTTTCCGTTTGGCTACTTTCAGAGCATCCTCCTGATCTGCAATATAATCTAAATATGGTCTAAACTTATTAGCTTCTAGAATAATATTATCCCAAATCATGTGTCTGGCCCCTTGCAAGGCCATTTGGCCAATGACCTGCTTTGTTAACTTGGTATTTTGATTCATTAGTACTTGAAACTTTTCCTCTACATCCTTCTTCTCTTGTTCTCTTTCCAAAGTTGTCTCTTCTATATTATTGTTCTCTTGCTTTAAATATGTGAGCTCTACATCTTTTAGGTTTACCTAAGACAATGCTTTAGAAAGAGAGGTTGCATCTGTTTCTACAGAAGGAACAATAGATTGATTTTCAATTTCTTCACATTTTTCCTGTAATTCTTTTTCTTTTGCTGCCAGCTTAGCGTTTAGGTCCTTCTCGTTTTCTATCAGAATCTTAGCATCTTTTTCCCAATGTTTTTCTTTTTCTTCACGGCTTGGCTTTACAATTAATCAATTCAGTGTTTAATGTTTCTTTTTCCTTCTCAAACTCTGTCAATTCAGAGGTTTGAATAAGCTGAGTGGAAGGAATTTTCAATTTTTGTTTTAGAACCTGAACTTCTTTCTATTTTTCATTAAACAACCTTTGAGCCATTGCTCCTTTGTCTGACTATCCATCAACCTTCAATAAATCCTCCTGTAACTTTTTAATTTTTATTCGAAGGGCCTTGTTCTCAACCTTTTCTTTCCATAGGAGGTCCTGAGCTTTCTTTTTATTGGACTCTAGTTTAGACACCTGTAATGTATATTTAAGAAATCTTGTGTTTATGATATCACATGTTTCTCTATGAAAGTGTATCAAATCTGTGGTAGGGATATTCTCTAAGTTCACATTCACCTATGATACCTTATTTCCAATAGCCATGGCCAAACTCAGGGTATCTTTGGCATGATCCCTTACAGTTTTTAAAGTTACATCTAGCATTGGAAATTGTCTCACCTCCTTGTATAATTTATTGTTTCATCAAAAGTTTTATCAGCCACCTTCATGTAGGCATATTATTCTTGCACATTGATCTAGGAACAAAGCATCAATCTCATCAAAGAATAATCAACAAATAACTCATGAAATGGTGTTAATCGGAACCAGAATGGTTTCCTCTCTGTATTCACATAAAGAATGAATGGTTACAATAACAATGTCAAACAATAGCTTGAATCAATGAGAAATTCGAATACCTAAGGAGGCAATTAAAAATCATGAGTGAGTCTGGCTTAACTGACTGTAAGCCATTGGTTCACACTTAGTTAACCACTTGACCAAAACCCTAATTGACTCACCAAACCCTAACTGAAGTTGGAGTGCAATAAATGACTGAATCTAAACTAAAGGAGATCAAACACATGTCATAGAAATCCAACCATCAAGTGCTAGTGCTCAATGACTTCAATGAACCCTGATGAGGTTAACTGAAGCTGAACTGCTCATCAGAAGTTGGTGTAGGCACCCTTGTTGACTCTAGATCATTAAATAATAATAAATAATCATTAAATAATATATTTAATGAGAGGAGGCACCTTAACTGACTGGTTGAACTGATTGTAACCACCAGTTAGAAATTAGGTGCATTAATATCACTCAGATCACCCCTAGAGTGCTCCAGTTAGCTTCCTTGACAATAGGAGAAGGCTAAGTTAGCCTCCTTGACTGTAGGTAGGAATGGGTGTGACTGGATGATGTCAATTAATGTTCCACTAATGTCAATTAATGTCAATTATACTTAGGATAGTGGTTTAACTAGGCCAATTTGACCAAAAAGAGTGTGTATGGTGGTAAATGTCTCCAACACCCCCCCTTAAGCTATACTCAGGAAGAGTTAGAAAACATAGATGCATAAAAATTATAGGGCCCCAGCAACAAAGGCCATAGGTCACCCTGTACAATAAAGTAATTTCTTAATATAACCAAGGAAATGGGGAAACCCTCATGGGAAAAATACCCCCCCTCAAACTAAGCAGTAAATCAAGAATTGGTTCTTCTATGCTGCAGCATCTTGAGACTGTGCATGTGAACCTATGAATCAAAACTAAATAAATATGTCTATAGGAATCTTCCACTTTGGAAGAATAACAATTTACTCAACTGAATCATAAATATAAACAGCTGCATGGTGAAAACTGGACCCATGTAGAGTAGCTGAAATCATCAGAAGAGAGAGCAAAGGTTCTTGAGGATTCGAACCATGTGTGGAACACTCAAGAAACTGATATGTTTCATCCTTGAAAATCAAACCATGAGTGGTAAAATAAGCTCCAACTTTTAGGAGCAAGTGTCCAAGCGGATGCATAATGTCTTCCTCTTTACTAGTTCTGTGAGGAGATGAGCATGTGACCAAAGGTAGAGAAGCCTTGGGACTCTAGAGAGTGAATTATTGAGATACATAATATAATATAGATACATAAATAGATAATGATTCAAAAAATAAAATATCAGCAACCTCATAAGAGGAAACTAACACCAAATCCCCATCAGTAAAATTGAAGAAGAACTATGGTACTTGATTTTTCACACCGGAATTGGTGAGAGAAGCTACAAGCATGACTGAAAGTTCTTGGATTTTAAAATACGAACCAAATAATATCATATAAGAAATTAAATCATATCTAAATAAGTTCACAACATATCCAAAACTGTGAAATGAAATCAAATCCCCAGCAGCAGTTTCGAAGGAGACTTGCGGTACTTGTTTCTTCACACCGTTGATGAGAACAGCTACAAGTAGTATTGAAGGTTTATGAACCTGAAATTTTGAACCAAGAAATATCAGATAAGATACAAATAATATAATATCAGATCTAATAAGTTTCATATCAGATCCAAAATTATGGTCAACCGAGACGGTGGATGCACAGTTGTCTTTTTCTTCAAAATTCTGAATTTTGGTGCATGTAATCCTGCAGGATTTTGCTGGAAGATCTAGATCATGGGGAGTGAATGTGTCACTCTTATAATCTGATATTTATTCCAAAATATCCAATTTTTTACATATTTTCACACCATAAGAAACATTAGAGGGAGAAAAATCAAAATTCTCTTCACTTTTGGAAGCAATTACTGGTAAATTTTGCACAGAATTCAAAGGAAAATCACCAGTGAATGTTTGCATGGAAGTGCAGCAGTATTTTTCTTCAATATCAGAGATTTGAATGTATTCTTCTATTTCAGAAATATGAGGACATGACATATCAGAGATCTCATGAACTTCTGGAGCATCAGAAGAAGGAGTCATTGCATGGAGACTTTCTTCAATTCGAATTTAATGTGTAGAAGATTCTGCTTCATCTTCATCTTGAACAACTTCATCAGAGAGAGTAGAGGATGATAATTTTGAGTAAAGAACTCTTGTGGTGCTGGATGTGATCTCCAAAGTGCTATTATGATCCTCGTTGTTCTTGCCAAATTTTTTATCCAATTTTATCCAGAGAGCCTTTGGGTATTCAGCAGAACCAATAAGGTAGTACAAGCTAGGAGAAAGGGCCAAACATATTGCTCCAAAATCTCTGTCACTGTCATTTATCCAGTCATTCTCGTTCTCATAAGACTCTTTTCCAAGTCCGATAGACAGCTCATAGTGACCTCGTCTCTTCAGAGATGCAATCATCTTCAACTTCCATTCCGAATAGCTTGTGAATGGGGTGAGTCCATTCAAAGTTGTACCTGTTAAAACCTGCAAATCAAAACAAAAGGGGCACCGTAAGGTCAGACAGCCTACACATTTTAGGCTTTCATCACACCTAGCATAGTCAATCAAGCAATCTTGATCAACAAGTTCTTTACTTGGGGTATTAAGTGGTAAGCCTTGGCTTCTGGTGCAGTGCTGGATTTTTGAGCTATTGCTCAAATTTCATGCAGAAATCTGTCAAAAAGCTTGTTTTTGAGAGATAGAGCTTCATCCCACCATGAGCTCTGATACCATATTATTCTTGCACATTGATCTAGGAACAAAGCATCAATCTCATTAAAGAATAATCAACAAATAACTCATGAAATGGTGTTAATCAGAACCAGAATGGTTTCCTCTGTGTATTCACATAAAGAATGAATGGTTACAATACCAATGTCAATCAATAGCTTGAATCAATGAGAAATTCGAATACCTAAAGAGGCAAATCAAAATCATGTGTGAGTTTGGCTTAACTGACTATAAGCCATTGGTTCACACTTAGTTAACCACTTGACCAAAACCCTAATTGACTCACCAAACCCTAACTGAAGTCAGAGTGCAATAAATGACTGAATCTCAACTGAAGGAGATCAAACACATGTCGTAGGAAGCCAATCATCAAGTTCTAGTGCTCAATGACTTCAATGAACCCCGATGAGGTTAACTAAAGCTGAACTGATCATCAGAAGTTGGTGGAGGCGCCCCTGTTGACTCTAGATCATTAATAATACTAAATAATCATTAAATAATATATTTAATGAGAGGAGGCACCTTAACTAACTGCTTGAACTGATTGTAACCACCAGTTAGCAATTAGGTGCATTAATATCACTCGGATCACCCCCGGAGTGCTCCAGTTAGCCTCCTTGACTATAGGAGAAGGCTAAGTTAGCCTCCTTGACTGTAGGTAGGAATGGGTGTGACTGGATGATGTCAATTAATGCTCCACTTATGTCAATTAATGTCAATTATACTTAGGATAGTGGTTTGACTAGGCCAATTTGACCAAAAAGAGTGTGTATGGTGGTAAATGTCTCCAACACCCCCCCTTAAGCTATACTCAGGAAGAGTTAGAAAACATAGATGCATAAAAATGCTAGGGCCCCAGCAACAAAGGCAATAGGTCACCCTGTACAATAAAGTAACTGCTTAATATAACCAAGGAAATGGGGAAACCCTCATGGAAAAAATACCCCCCCTCAAACTACGCAGTAAATCAAGAATTGGTTCTTCTATGTAGCAGCATCCTGAGACTGTGCATATGAACCTCTAAATCCAAAATAAATGAATATGTCTAGAGGAATCTTCCACTTTGGAAGAATATTGACGCCATTCCTTATCGAATAAGCTCAAGACTCTGTCCCTCAACGCTCCACAAAAAGGCCTCCTTTTAGCTTTGTCCATTCAAGAAATGAGCTGACCTTCTCTTCGATCTTTTTAAAGAAAGGAGAAAAAGAGGAGAGAAGGTCAGCTCGTTTCTTGAATGGAACAAGCTAAAAGGAGGCCCTTTTGTGGAGCATTGAGGGATAGAGTCTTGAGCTTATTCAATAAGGAATGGCGTCAATCTTGATCCACACCTTCGTCCAACTGGGAACCTACAACTAGATAACACAAGCCTGCACAACACCTTGTGAGATCTAGATATAGATGTATAAAGCAACAAAAATGAAATCTCATGGAAACATAATCTGATTTAAGCATATAACTGAAATTCTTGAGCATACATAATATGGATAAACAAGAGCAAGCAATCTAACTTGCCTAGTTTACACCCTTACTTGATTCAACAGAATCCTTGAAGCCAAAAAAAAAAGTAGGACAGAAATTGGAAAGAAATTACTGTTATCACATTAGCAACATGATGCTAGGAATCCACACAAACACATGGACTACACGGTATAGCCTCCAAAGCTCCTTTATTCACAAAATATAGCAGTATTACAATGGAAACAACTCCTCAATCCAACTCTAACTAGCTTGGAAGAGTTATCCTGAGATTTATTAATAAAAAATCAAGGAGATCCATCCCATGGGAGTGTAAATCCCAAGGACACAAACCACTGCAGCTGAAGGAGAGTCCATCAATGCCTGATCTGAAGCTAAACTGAGCTTCCACTAAGCCTACTTATCAATCAGGGGGATGATTGAGCTGACACATCAAACCATATACTGACACATCAATCCACAAAGCTTCCAGGAGAGCCCACATATGTGGAGAGGAGAGAGAGGGTGCAATTCCCCATAAAGGATGCTGAAGTTCAACTCTAGATCTTTCCAGATCACCTCCTCCAGTCAAGGATTTGTCAGATCTAGTCAATCTGGTTCAGATCTGAATGATTTCAATCAAATCGGCTAAGAATCCATTGATATAGGATTTTGGATTTGCTCCATTATTCATCAATTTATTAATTAAAATAATCAATAATTGATTTTTGGGGATTTTTGACTTGAGTGATGGAAAATCATTCAAAACATAAAAAAAGTGGGTCCATGGGTTTACATGGTTCTCTTATCTTGAAAATGAGCACCTACATGAATGAAACTAATTATTTGGCCCACTTTTATTACAAAACCAATTTTTTCAATTAAACTATTAAAAAATAGCCTAGGTTTTGGAAAAAATAAATTTTAATAAAAAACATTGAAAGAATTAAAAAAATAAAAAAGTTGAAAAAACCTAGGGGGACTTAGACATGTTCATATGACTTGACCATGATTCCTAACATGTTTATACATTGACACATAGACTCTAATAAACTCAATAGGCCTAAATGCCAAGTTGACCACCCCAACTTTTGAGGTATGCAGTGAAAAACTCAGAAATTATCAGCCATTTATTCAACAACCAATAATAATCAAGAGAAAAAACACCCTAGGCTGATCGGATTGACAAATAAAGTCTAAGAGACCGATTCTTTTGTAGACACTATCATGATAGAACATTTATTACAATTCCCCCATGGGGTATGAACATGTGATATAGTACAACAAAGATTCCTAGAAGCAAGACTGAAGGTCTTCTGAAGTCCGAACAAGTTATCCTTGTCTGGTTCACCAGGCTCACTTGATAAAAAACCACTAAGTAAAACTTAGGTGGTAACATTCTGGCTCCAACTGTTGGACGTGTGCTCGATCTGTTCATAGGGCAAGGAGAGGATACGAGAACACCAGAATCTCTAGTTTATACACCCTGTAAAAACATCTCAACTTGACAAGAAAGCCTCAGTAGCACAAGCTTTACATAAAAAACCAAATGAACCATTAAGCTGATTTATTTAAACAAAATAAATGTAACTAAATAATGAAAAAAATGTTTGATTATAGCTAAGTACAAAAAATGCGGAAAGTAAATGCTCTTTTTCAAGGAGCTTATTTTCCTACTCTAAGCATGATATAAAAAAGGGTTAAGTGTAATCAGAAATCCTATGTAACCACCTAAGAATTTTATTAACATAAAAAAGAATTTCCTTATCTTTGGTCACCAGCCAAAGTAAGGATACTTTATTCAGAAAATGAAAACATGCGTGATGATCCAGAAGGGGTGGGATGGATGGGAAATCATAGGCATGAATAATGTCGTCAAAATTCCTTCCAAACTGGTAAGTGCTTGCACAGGCTGCTTCTATCCATGACTAGATAGGGTTGATGTACAAATAGAAATAACGAGGCAGATTGACTACACCATCATACTAATCATCAAGGCTTACCGGATGATAATTCACTGTATAATCCCCAAGCGGCTCCAAATCATGAGGAAACTCTATATGTGAAGATGATAGTTGAGACTGATATTCTACTAACTGCGTCACATCTGTCTTTTCACAACACTGCTTCTCCATGTATTCATTATTGATACCTTTGTGTAGCTCTACACGATATGACTCTGAATGATCATATAAGAGTTTTGAATGCTACTTTTCCATACTAGGATTTTCCAAAGTCTCTAGATCCATGCTTCCCTCTATGGAAGTATAGTAGATTGAACTTCCACAAATTTCCAAATAGACACTCTCCTTGCTGGATATAGCATAGATAGGATTCTTAATAAGATATCCACAAAAATCCCAATAGTTATCACCATCATCTATGTTAGATATGATGGATTCCCCATTGCTGATATCAGGTTCTGATGTCAAGTTCTCTTTGTCTTCATTACTGATACTGATATATGTCTCAGACTGATCATGTGGATAAACCGCATGCTCTTTTTCCATATCAAAGTTTCCCAAGACCACATGGTCCACGATCTCTCCTTTAGATATGCCATAAATAGAAAAATCAACAAAACCATCAAAAGTTTCTAGTTCATTATTTTCCTCTTTATTCATGTCATAGACTGGAATTTCCATGAATGTCCAGGACTCCTCATCAACATGTTTGTCAGGGATAAGGGAGTCTTCATCACTTGTATCATGCTCCAAGCTATACTTGTCCTCATTTTCATACTCATCTTCTTCAGAGAAAAGGTCACAAGGAAGTAAACCTTCTAGACTATCATCATTATATGGAGAACACGTAGGAGTCCCATCATGTACATTACAGTTTTCATCATAAGTTTCACTATAAGATTCTGCAATGGTTTCATCCTTAGATTTGTATTGTTTAGTTGGTGACAAAGGGTAGGCCTGGCCTATCATGTAATTATGATTAGGCTCATTTGAAGTTGTTTCCTGATTACTGACCTCGAGAAGTCCATGTTCCATGACTTGATTTGCAACATAACAAGTGCTTTCTTGGTGGAATTGATCATAGGGTCTACACCATGGAATTACTTCTTCTACCATGTTAGCTGAGTCTAACTGGTTTGGAATCCTAGGCTCTTGGTGAGGAAACTTCTTTTGGTACATTTGATTCTGCCTAGGCTAAAAGTTCCTAGGTCCATTATTTCTTTCCATTGTGATTATTCTATTATGCATAAGATTCAGTTGTTCAGACTGATTTTCCATAAGTTGGTTTTGACTAGTAACCAAGTCTTTTATCATATCTATTACCTTTTCCATGGGATATTTAGAGGCTGCCTTTTCTTCTGATTCAATGGATTTTCCCTTAGTGTAACCTGGAATGTTGGATTTTCCTGAAGACTACATATTATTTTTTATTTTCTTGGCCAATTCCTAAGCAGTTTTTAGATCGGCTAGCTCTTTGTCTCTTAACTGGTACCTCAAATCACCAATGAAAGATTCGATGTAAGATATGAGGATGGAGGGATCATTTGGCTTAATTTCTTTAGGGAGGTTCGCAACCACACGCCTGAATTAGTGTTAAATTCATCCATGGTTTCATTCTCGATCTTCTTTATGTTATGAAGGGCAGCAAGCAGATGTCTTAGTTCTTTCTTTTCTCCCCATTTCTACTTAAAACCCTCTAGGAATTCACTAAGAGTTTTATATGAATCATCATCTAGGTCGAGGTACCATTCTTCAGCATCATCTTCTAAGGATAAAACAAAGAGCTTCATTTTGACATCATTATGGTCATGGGCAGCATCATTGCAATAACTGACTAGGTGCTTTTCAAACTTTCGAAGGTGAGACTTGGCAGTGATGGCATTATTGCCCTGAAATATGGGGAGCTTCTTGATAGCATCTTTTGGAATGGAATGGGGAGCACCTTCTATCTGAGAAAAGTCAAGGGATTTGAACAATTCCGTCATTTCTTGATATTGGTGAACATGACTCTCTACAAATATGTGATGGATATCTGAGAGGGATTGGTCTCCTAAATTTTCAAGGTTTCTACGGGAAGTCTGCTTATTCAATCTTTCCCTAATAAAACTTTCAAGATCAGGGAGAGGATTGAATAATTGTCAGCGGTTTCTTCGGGTAGAAATTCTTGAAGGGATGTTAGACAGTGGAGTCACTAGATGGATCAAGTTTTAATTTTTATGTTTTTTAAAGACTAGATCAATAAAAAATTTCTATCTTTTTAGTTGTTTAGAAAAAAGTTAAGCTAAGTTGTACTTGGGAATAAAAAGATTTATCCCTAGAAACGACACCAAAAAGTGTTGCCTCCTTTCATACACCTGGTTCATGTGGCACAAATATTCAAGCCACTCAGTGTGTCCTTGGGGGAAAGTCTCGAGTCAAGGCTGTCATCTTGTTCTTAACTCCTCCGTTTAGGCTCAACTCCTAACGAAGCCAAGGGGGGTAGACCCTATTAAGTTACTAAGGAAAAATTATTTAGTATGATGATGGTATTAAAGAGTATGTTTTTTAGGAGTTTTGACTTAACAATTGTAAACAACAAATAACTAGATAAGATAATCACATGTAAGCACAAAATGACACACAATCGCATATAGATTGAAAGAAATAAGTAGTTGACCAGTGCCAAAAATGGAGTCAAAAATATTTTAAGAGTGCTTGCAAGTGCTGAAATAAATGTTGTGCAATTTTATCTTGGTTAATTTTAAATTACTGTGAAGATGAGTAATTTAACTTAGGCGAGGGGACTCTAGATATACCCAGGGGGTACTTGAAATGTGTCCAAAACTAAACCATCATGGCTACCCGCAAGGAATATCTGGGATGAATGGAGTCTCTGAGGCTATTGTTCATAATGCACCTGAAGGTGTAACAGAGATCGACACCTCAAGGTCATTTTTCAAGAGTTCCCGCTTCCTTTGGGTATTTTGCCACCGTAATGGTTTGATCGAGGCTTTGGATTTTCGCTTGATGGTTTTTCAATTTGGGGAGAGTGAATCCTAATGATTCTAGTCACTCAAGTGCTTTTGATGCAACTTGACTGATTGGATGAACCACATCCAAGTACAGAGCATACACACTAGAGTTTTTGTTACTTTTAGTAAATTTTAAAGGAGGTGTTCTTGTTAAAAAGAAAACCCTCTAGGAACCTCTTTCGATTCAAGTGGATCTCAATCAGGGAATCAAGGAGGGGTTAATTTTATTATATCTAATGAAAAAATTGATGAAAAATGAATCAAAGATACACAATTCTAGTTTTCTAATTAGTCCTACCACGCATCTCTTTCCCCTTGCGGGTCAATCAGGAAGTCGTGTGGTAAGTAGTCTGATTACTTTTGAAATTAATATATGGAATAATGAAAAATGTTATCAAGGTATACAATCCTGCATAACAAGACTAAGCTAGAGAAAAAATGGGAAAAAATGGGGGAAAATGGGAAAAAAATGCAAAAAGGTGAAACAGACGCTGATCCCCCTTGGGGGGATGGGGAGTGGGATCGAAAGAGCCTACTTGAAATGATTATTTTTATTATTGGTTACAATATCAGAAAAATAAATTATGCACTTTGTTTCTTGTTATCTAGGATCCAAAGGCTTACAATAAGCTTGTAACAAACTAAACTAAAATCACAGCGGTGGGGGAAGCCTCTGGGAAGCTCTGGTTCTCCCAAGAGTCAGAAAATGGGTAGATTATCCTTCTCTTTTTTTTTAAACGTTATAAAAAATAGCAAGAAATTAAAACAAAATGTGCCCAAAATCACTTTAAAAGTGTCTTGGGTCACCACGCTAGTTACCAAAAAAAACTAAGTAAAAAATTGTTAAAAGGGGCTAATCTAGTTTTGCAAAAAGGAACCAAGAAAAGAAAGCTTTCCTTGGGATATTGGCTTGCTGTTTGGGAAGCCAATGAGATATGCAATTTTATTGCATAATTTAAATATTTAAAGAACGAAAAAAGAAACTACCTTATGAGCAAGCTTTAGATCTATGATTTAGCTACTTGCATAAAAGGAAATTCCTACACCTAGATCTATCTTTTATGAAATGATATTCTTTATGAAATTACAGATCTAAGCAACAAGAATCTTATGAACTAGATCTAACAATATATATTCAATTCTTAGAACTAGATCTAATCATAAGAGGAAGAAACAGGTAACCAGAATATTGATTTTTTAAAGAAAGGAGAAAAATAGGAGAGAAGGTCAACTTGTTCTTGAATGGAACAAGCTGAAAGGAGGCCCTTTTGTCGAGCGATGAGGGACAAAGTATTGATATTATTGGATAAGGAATGGCATAAATCTTGATCCACACCTTCATCCAATCGGGAACTTGCAACTAGATAACACAAGCCTGCACAACACCTCATGAGATCTGGATATAGATGTATAAAGCAACAAAAATGAAAGCTCATGCAAAAATAATCTTATTTAAGAATATAACTGAAATTCTTGAGCATACATAATATGGATAAAAAAGAGCAAGAAATCTAACTTACCTAGTTTACACCCTTACTTGATTCAACCGAATCCTTGAAGCTAGAAAACAAAAGCAGCACAGAAATTGGACAGAAATTATAGTTACCACATTAGCAGCAAGACACTGGGAATCCACACAAACACATGCACTACACGGTATAGCCTTTAAAGATTCTTTATTCACAAAATATAGCAGTATTACAATGGAAACAACTCCTCAATCCAACTCTAACTAGCTTGGAAGAGGAAGCCTGAGCTTTATTTATACAAAAAAAGGAGATCTAGCCCAAGGGGGCACAAATCCCAAGGAGACTAACCACTGCAGCTGAAGCAGAGTTGATTAATGCCTGATCTGAAGCTAAACTGAGCTTCCACTGAGCCTACTTGTCAATCGGGGGGATGATTGAGCTGACACATCAACCCACAGACTGACACAGCAATCCACATAGCTTCGAGGAGAGCCCACACGTGTGGAGGAGAGAGAGAGGGTGCAATTCCCCATAAAGGATGCTAAAGTTCAACTCTGGATCTGTCTAGATCACCTCCTTCTGTCAAAGATTTGTCAGATCCAGTCAATCTAGTTCAAATTTGACTGATTTCAATCAAATCGGCTGAGAATTCACTGATCTAGGATTTTGGATTTGCTCCATTATTCATCAATTTATTAATTAAAATAATCAATAATTGATTTTTGGGGATTTCTGACCTGAGTTATGGAAAATCACTCAAAACCTAAAAAAAGTGGGTTCATGGGTTTACATGGTGCTCTTAGCTTGAAAATGAGCACCTACATGTCTAAAACTGATTATTTAGCCCACTTTTATTACAAAACCAATTTTTCCAATTAAACTATTAAAAAATAGCCTAAGTTTTGGAAAAATTGAATTTTAATAAAAAATACTGAAAAAATTAAAAAAATAAAATAGTTGAAAAAACTAGGGGGACTTAGACATGTTCATATGACTCGACCATGATTCCTATCATGTTTATACATTGACACATATACTCTAATAACCTCAATAGGCCTAAATGCCAAGTTGACCACCCCAACTTTGGAGTTATGCAGTGAAAAAATCAGAAATTATCAGTCGTTTATTAAACAACCAATAATAACCAAGGGAAAAAAAACCCTGGGATAATCATATTAACAAATAAAGTCTAAGAGACTGAGTCTTTTACAGACACTATCATGCTATAAAATTTGTTACAATTTCCCCATGGGGTATGAACATGTGATATAGTTCAACAAAGATTCCCAGAAGCAAGACTGAAGGTCTTCTGAAGTCCGAACAAGTTATCCTTGTCCGGTTCACCAGGCTCACTTGATAAAAAACCACTAAGTACAACTTAGGTGGTAACATCTCCCAAAGAAAACCCCATGCTTCTAAGAATATTACTAATTATTGGTAGAGAATCTCTACTTTTGAAAACATATGGCCCTTCCTCCCAAGGAAATTTAATATCTAGACTCTTCCTAAAGTTTAAGATGTGTTCTTCCTCAATTGTAAGCCTTTGTCTAAAAAATTCCAAAGAAAATATTCTAGTTGTCAGAAAGGCTGGAAGAATATATGGATGGGGCACAAATCCAAATAACCTTATAATTGTTTTAGACTCTGAAAGGAACCAATCTCCTGTCCTTTTACCAAGGGATAGTTGCAATGTTTCCTTCACCTATGGAAATACCCTAGGAAATCTTTCCTGAAAGAAAATGCTATATAATTCTGCCATCAAACAATTCATGAACTTGCAATAATTCTGGGTCATTTCATTAGTGAGTACCAATTCAGAAAATGGTAATTTATCTTCATTATGTGATAAGAACATCTTCAACAAAAAGGACTGGAATCCGAAAACTATGGTATTGTGGAAGTTGACTAACTAAGAACGAATGTTCTCAGCTAGGAACTCATCAAACTTAAGGCAATAAGACTAGAAATACTTACCTAGAAGTTCAGACTCAACTGGGCAAGTACTTAAGACAAACAATAGACTCAACAGTGACTCTGTAACATAACCATTAGTGTGTAACCCCAAAAATCGACTGGCTGAAGTTATACATTACTAGGTTTCTTCATTAAACAAAACCAGGTCAACAGGGTAAGATAAACTTATAACCTCGCTATCAGGCTTTAAACATGACTTCAAAAACGTTTCCTTACTCTCGTCTGTAGACTTTTGGAAGAATTGTATGATGTTTTCTTCTTTGTACATCTGGATCAAATGAACAAAATCATCTGGGACAGATAGGGTTTTGTGGGTAATAGAGGCATGAATAGGGAAAAGGATCCTATACTTAGGTTTATCCATGACAACTTATTGAGCTACAGAATAATTATTCGCACACCACTCTACAAATTTAGGGAAATTGGGGGTCTGGTTAGTGCTCTGGTCCTTAAGAATTTTCAATTTATTTTTAGCCGTCTCAATTGTTTCATTCAGTAAAATGGTATCATAAACTTCAACATTTTTGTCTTCGAAACATTCCTTGACCTTTTGACAGGAAACCCCTACTTATTCACTATCTGCCACTTCTACCACTTCTATTTCATCCATTTTTAGAAGTGCTTCAAAAATTTTAGGATGCCTACCTTGTTAATTAGCACATTGTTCCGACTCATCCACGTTGGCACTTTGCACATAGTCAGGGTTATCGTCAATTTCCAATGCTCAGAAAAAATAAACCTCTAAAATCCACGTAGATGTTTTTATATTTTTTTATGTTTCATAACCATTGCACATCTCCTGTAATCTATACCGTAGATTTGTTTTTCTTCGAAATATAAGCCATTCATGTGCAAGATCTCAATACTGAGACTCACATTATCACCCTGCACAACTTGATTCGATGGAGTCAATATCAACACGTGGGTGAATTGTGTGGTATCAGAACATGAATGTTGAGGAGTGTTGCATGTCCATGCCCTATGTTCAAATAATGATAAAGGTTCCGCAGGAAATTTTAAATTCCACATAATAATCGGGGTATGGGTACGTGACATAGAAATTTTGGTGTGCTCATCCTATAGGGTGTCTTGGACACTGGTGCTTCTCCAAGAACAAGGTAGATTGTAAAATCCATGTCTCTCTTTGGACGAATACCTAGAATTTCATCATGAAAAACATCCTTGAATTCATGCAATACATGAAATTAATCCAACCTACAAGTTTCATTCTCTACTACCTCTATTATCAACCAAAATGGCATTTGTCTGAGTACTGACATACAATATGTTGGGACACAAAAGGAAAAATAGGATTGAAGTAGCCTAAACACTATAGATGTGCATGACTGATGATACATAATCTCTTAACCAACACAATATATTTTTATTTGGTGATTAGCATTGCACACGTGACTATTTCCATTGCAACCCGCATGTCACATGCGAGTGTTTGCATTGCAACCTGTGTGTACATTGAACACATGAGTTACCTTAAAGCAAGGAGCATGTCATACATTCCTTTCCTATATTAATACTCATGTTACCTTAATTTAATCATAAAAAATATAAATCATGATCAGTCGAGATTAGTTGAATCCCTAATCATAACTATCTCAACTGTCTCAACCATCCTAACCTTCCAAACCTCTCTATTTCCCCATGTATAAATAGAGGGCATGGGATGGGGATAATCAATCATTATTGGAAAATAAAAGTTATGCTAGTGGTATTCCTTTAGACATCTTGGAGCAAAAGAACTTAGGGTCCTTGTTTTGCATAAGGATTCCTTGTTTCAAAAGTTGGGTTGTAATCTCACCATTCTCTATTTATTAATAAAGAAATTTCTTCTTCCAATCTTTGTATTGTTGCATTCTTGTATATAATGGATTATGAATTGTTTTAATTATTTTATTATGAATATGCATCTCATTAACCATTGATATATATACAATATATTACTGGAATAATTTGTTCTTTGTTGGTGAATTAAAGAAGCCCTAAAAGCTTTGAGAGAGACTAAGAGAGGAGAAGACCAAGACTTGATCAACCGTCATAAACTAGTTTTATCAAGTTTCCTTCCTATTACTATTTCAATTTCTACATAAGATGATTGTCTACAAGTGTCTTAGTAAGTTGGTAACCCCAGAGACCCTAGGTTACAAGGGTGCATTTTCCTTAACAATAGAACTGGTGACTCCTATTAGCACTATATTTGAAATTTTTGTGGAAGCACTCTTTAGATTAATGGGTTAGAATGATATTTCATCATGGATCATTGGATGAATAGAGGGATTTGATCTACGGTTGTGGATATTTTCACTTTTTGAAACATGGGGGAGAAATTAAAATATTCTCATCAACAGAATGGAGTTAAAAAGGTGCAACTTTGAAGGGATGAGATTGATACAAGGTAAGATTAACGGCGCTGGATCATTTTGCATATTGGACATGCTCGGATGAAAGAACTTTTCCAATTTGCGGAATTGGTTAACAAGTGGAAATATCGGATAGACAAGATGTGAGCGGAGATAGATCTACGGTCAGAAACAATTCCGCAGGTTGAACTAGCGTGAAGAAATTCCAAATTGAAATCCATGGAAAGTGGTAGGGGCCACATTGATCAACAGTTGTAATAGTGGTTGGGTTTTGATTGATAAAAAAGGTGGATTCCGCAAATGAAAGTTTCTAGATTGATCAGATTCAAAATGATTAGTGGAATGTTAAATCTTTTCATAGTTGGATGGTTCTGATGAAGGAAGATTGCAGATTAATGGTTGATATTGATTTTGCTAAATCAAGTTGTGCATGGTGATAATGTTGAGTCTCGGTATTTAGATCTTGCACATGAATGGCTTATATTTCAAAGAAAGACAAACCTACATTATAGATTACGACAGATGCGCAATGGTTATGAAACATAAAAAATTATAAAAAGCACCTACGTGGAGTTCAAAGGTTTGTTTTTTCTGAGCATTGGAATTGATGATAGCCTTGACTGTGTTCAAAGTGCCAACATGGACAAGTCAGAACACTGTGCTAATTAACAAGGTAGGAATCCTGAAACTTTCCAATTACTTCTAAAAATGGATGAAATAGAAGTGGTAGAAGTGGTAGATAGTGAAGAATTAATGGTTTCCTGTCAGAAGGTTGAGGAAAGCTTTGAAGACAAAAATGTTGAAGTTTATGATACAATTTTACTAAATGAAACAATTGAGATGACTAAAAATAAATTGAAAATTATTAAGGACCAGGGTAGTGACACCGATGGTATTTTAGATCTTTATTTTATTTTTCTCTATTGACCAGACCCCCAATTTCCCTGGATTTGTCGAGTGGTGTGCGAATAATTATTCTGCAGCTCAAGAAGTCGTAACGGATAAACCTAAGTCTAGGATCCTTTTTCCTATTCAGGATTTTGTTATCCGCAAAACCCTATTTGTCCTAGATGATTTTGGTCACTTATCCCAAGAATACAAAGAAGACAACATCATACATTTCTTCAAAAAGTCTGCAGTCAAGACTAAGGAAACCTTTTTGAAGTCATGTTTAAATCCGGATAGTGAAGTTATAATTTTATCTTACCCTACTAACCTGGTTTTGTTTAATGAAGAAACCTAGTCGTGTATAACTTTAGCCAGTCAATTTTTGGGGTTAGACACTAATGGTTATGTTACAGAGTCACTATTGAGTCTTTTGTTTATCTTAAGTACTTGCCTAATTGAGTTTGAACTTCTAGGTCAGTCTTTCCAGTCTTGTTTCCTTAAGTTTAATGAATTTCTAGCCGAGTGTTATACCCAAATCCTGTCACCATCATGTGATAAGACCCTTAACTTCCATGTTTTCCCTTAATCCCAACACTTGGAGTGGAAAATTACTTTGTTTGTCAATTCTACATGAAAAAACTTAGCACCGCACTTTCCCTGTGGCCCATGAGAAATACCTTGCTCAGCACCACCTGTATCCTGTTTTCAAGGAGCGGTGCCACCGCCTATGATCTTTTGTCCAAAAGTGTTTCTCATCTAAACTGCTCTGTCATAAGAGAAGAAAAGAGGTACCCTGGGTAAAATGGGAAAAATAGAAGTTTCTCAAGGCTTCTAGATCATGAGCCTCGTGTCCTCCCTTATCCCTATCATTATGGGTCAGTTGAGCTTGAGATCCCCCATGGTAGGCTCTTAGAGCCACCTCACCCACCATTATCTCAACTATTCCTATCAATTTAGCCTTATAAATACAAGCTCATGTCCATAGTTGAGGGGGAGAAATATAGAGGTATTGTTATGCTATTGGATTGACCACTTAGTCCAAGCCATTGGAGAGCATAGAGAGCAAAGTTGGAGCTTATGGGGATGAAGTGTTTGTCTCGTGGAGATGCTTGTCAATACTAAGGCAATGGTTGTAATCTTCTCCATACATCTTTAATGCAAAGCTGATTTCCGTCCCACGTTACTGTTGTTTTGATTTCACATGTACATGTTGTTAGATTCCTTAGTCACTAACATGGATAAGTAGATGATTTTATGGTATCTTTGATGTTTTTTTATGTTTGATCTATTTGCAGGTACATAGGTTCACTATCGAAGCAGCATTCCAAGTGTCTACGACATTCAGGGAAGGTCTTCATCCTTTGTCGTTCATTCATTTGTTCTGGATCTGAACCATTTAGACCAGAGGAACAACTTCTATTTGCAGAAGGTGTAGTATTCCTGATTACACTAAGAATAGTCGTTCTTAGCTAGTTAACTCCCACGATACCAGAGTTTTCAGATTCCAGTCCTTTTTGCTGAAGATGTTCTTGAGTCACATAATGAAGATAACTACAGTCTCTTGAGTTGGTAATCAATGATGAAATGACCCAGAATTATTACAAGTTCATGAATCGTTTGATGGCATAAATATATAGCATTTTCTTCCAGAAAGATTGCCTAGGGCATTGCCAGAAATAAAGGAAAAACATTGCAACTTTCCCCTAGTAAAAGTATAGGAGACTGGTTCCTTTCAGAGTCTGAAACAACTATAAGGTTATATGGATTTGTGCACCAACTGTATATTCTTCTAGCCTTTCTGACAACTAGAATATTTTCTTTGGAATTTTTTAGACAAAGGCTTACAGTTGAGGAAGAACACATATTAAACTTCAGGAAGAGTCTAGATATTAAATTTCCCTGGTAGGAAGGGTCATATGTTGTCAAAAGTAGAGCTTCTTTACCAATAATTAGTAATCTTCTCAGAAGCATGGGGTTTTCTTTGGGAGATGCTATAAACTATGATCTACACCAGGTAATCTCTAAAAGAAGACAAGAAAACAAAAATAAGCCTTTTGAACATATTGAAGTAGCTAGACTTAGAGAAGCAGCTAATTGGGAATATTATCCTAACAAAACCCTAGATAATATCAGCATGGAACAAGACTCTATCTCATCTATACCTGGAAATAATTATCCCCCAATGGATCTTTCTAACATAGTTGCAGTTGTTGGTAATATTTCATCATTAATAAGATTTTCGGGAAATTCAAAGAAGAGAGAACATCCAGATTTCATGGATACTGAAGAAAGACACTGCTAGTACACTGAAGAAGTAGAAATTGGAAAAGAGCGACAAATGATACAGGTGAAGAAGAGCAATGTGAAAGGTAAACAGAAGCAATAAAAATCTAAAGTAACTAGTCTAGAGCTTTAGAAGTATGTATTTGATGGAACAACCCCAAATAAGTATACCTCAAAAGAGGAGTGTTTGAATACCTACAGGGAAGTGGCTAATAAACCTTTGATGAAACAGTAAAATTATATGAAGAAGTGAGGCAATTGCCAAAGTTAGATGTAACTTTAAAAACTGTAATGGATCATGCCAAAGATACCCTGATTTTGGCCATGACTATTGGTAATAAGGTATCAGAGGTGAATGTGAACTTAGAGAATATCCATACCATATATATGATACACTTTCGTAGAGAAATAGGTGATATCATATACACAATATTGCTTAAATATACATTACATGTGTCTAAATTGGAGTCCAATAAAAAGAAAGCTTAGGACCTCCTACAGAAAGAAAAGGTTGAGAACAAGGCCCTTCGAATCAGAATTAAAAAGTTGCTGGAGGATTTATTGAAGGTTGATGGGAAGTCAGACAAAGGAGCAGTGGCTCAAAAGTTGTTTGATGAAAAAGGGAAATAATTTCAGGTTCTTAAAAATAAATTGAAAATTCCTTCCACTCAGCTTATTCAGACCTCTGAATTGATAGAGTTTGAGAAGGAAAAAGAAGCATTAAACAATGAAATGATAGATTGTAAAGCCGAGATGCTAAAGCTTGAAGAAAAAGAAAAACAATGGGAAAAATATGCTAATCTACTGATAAAAAATGAGAAGGACCTAAAAGCTAAGCTGGCAGCAAAAGAAAAATAATTACAGGAAAAATCTGAAGAAGTTAAAAATCAATATGTTGCTCCTTCTATAGAAACAGATGCAACCTCTCTTTATAAAGCAAAGTCTCAAGTAAACCTGAAAGATGTAGAACTCACAGAGTTGAAGCAATAGAACAATAATCTAGAAGAGAAAATTTTGAAAAGAGAACAAGAGAAGAAGGAAGTAGAGGGAAAATATCAAGAACTAATGAACCAGAATACCAAGTTAACAAAGCAGGTGGTTGGCCAAATAGCCTTGCAAGGGGTCAGACATGTGATCTGGGATAAGATTATTCTTGAAGCTAATAAGTTTAGACCATATTTAAATTATATTGCAGATCAAGAGAGTTCTCTGAAAGTAGCCAAACTGAATATTTTGATAGTAAAACAATAATTAAATAAGAAACCAATGGAAGTAGCTCAGAATGCTATCAACTTTTTAAGTACCCTATCAAAATATCAAGTCAGGAGGTTTGATATCCAAAACAGGGTTGTTGTTGTATAAATTCAGGCCAGCAGTAGATTAATTTTACCCACAACAATTATCAATTGATCATGCAAAATTGCTAACAATGGAGACTGAATATGGAGCTGTAACACAAAATTATATTAACTGAGTGTACAATATCCATCCCTGTAATATCATAGGCTGCTGAATAAATAGAATACATGAAGAAATTGAATGCATGAGGAAGCATCCAAATCTAGCATAAAACAGGCTTACCAAAAATAAGCAAATCCCCCATAGGTGTAAAAGCTGGATCCCAAATCTGTCATGGAGCTCACAAATTGGTAAAAAGGCATAGGAAAGATAAAGAGTGGTGGAATGGCAGCTCATACATGCTTTTGCATGGAGAAAAGAGAGGAGGATGTGTATGACAAAAAACAAGTTCACCTCACCTAGTCTAGCTTTCCCATGTGCCTTAAAACACTGAAAAGCAGGCAATAAAGCAGAAAAATCAGATAGGAGCCTAGGAGGCCAGGAATAAAAAAGATTTGATTCCTAAGGCTTTCCCAAGCACTACATGAGTCAGATATGGCCAGTTTTACCTCTATGGATAGGCAATTAGCAACTTGCACAAGGTGGGACACATGAACTAGGCAAATAAGACAAAAATAAATGAATTAATGTCTAAGTGGGTAAACTATGGGTTGATTATTCTAAAACCCCCCCTTAAGCCTGAATTTACGAGTAATAAATCAAAATATATAGGGCCTAGCAACAAGGATTAGTCACCCTTTACATACTGCATGTCCAAATAAACAAGGAAAGAGGCAAAACCAACTTGGGAAAATCCTCCCTTAAACATGGACTGTAAAACAAAATTGTAGAATCTTGTCTCCACTCATGCCTTTATAGCATGATCGGAAATCCCCAGCAGTGATTTGAGAATGCTGAAGGTCTTCTCAAAAAATGCTTTGGTGAAGATATCAACTACTTGTTCTGAAGATGAACAGAAGAGTAGGTGAATGGTGCCATCATGCACAAGCTCTCTGATGTAGTCCATGTGAATCCCAATGTGTCTGGTTCTCTGCTTCTAAACTGGATCTTTGTAGATTCGAATAGTACTCTAGTTATCACAGTAGATGGTAGTTGAGTACTCAGGTTCGAAACCACACTCTCCAAGTAAACCCTGCAACCATAAACACTGAGTTGCTGCATTAACAACTCCTCTGTACTCAGCTTCTGTAGATGAGAGTGCAATGGCACTCTGTTTCTTGCTTGACCAGCTGATTGGCCCTTCTACAAGCATGAACACATATCCTGAAGTGGAATTTCCGTCTGTGCTATCACCTGCCCAATGACTGTCAGTAAATCCAATCAAATCAAGATCAGATTTTGCCTTATAGAGGATCCCATGTGTCCTTGTTCCCTGAACAAAGTCAAGGATCCTTTTGGCTTCTTTCCAATGGATCTCATGAGGCTGATCCATGAATATATAAGCCACACTTACTGTATAACAAATATCAGGTTGAGTATGTGTCAGATACAATAAACATCCAATCAATTTCCTATACAGTGTATTGTTTACCATCGGTGGAGAATCATCTTCCTCCAGCTTCACTCCTGAAAGGAAAGGATTTTTGCTTGCTTTGCAGTCTTGCATTCTGAATTTGATCAGCAAATCCAAGGCATACTTGGACTGGTGCACCTTTATTCCAGCTTTGGTTTGAGCAATATCAAGCCCCAGAAATTGACTTAAGAGCCCCAAATCTGTCATGGAGAAGGCTTGGTTCATAGCTCCTTTTAAGGAAGCAATCTCAGCATGTGAGCTTCCTGTAATGAGGAGGTCATCAACATATAACAAAATGATCATTAATGAACCATTAATAGACTTCAAATAGACATTTGGATCTGATTTGCACCGAACAAAATTCAGAGATAGCAAGAAGCTATCTATCTTGGCATACCAAGCCCTGGGGGCTTGCTTTAGCCCATACAAGGACTTTCTCAACCTGCACACAAGAGAAAGGTTAGTAGAAAAACCTTGAGGCTGCTGCATATATATCTCCTCAGTGAGATCTCCATTCAGGAAGGCACACTTTACATCCATTTGATGTACCTCCCATTGCCTTGAGGCTGCAATGGCTAGAGCTAGCCTGATGGAATCCATCTTTGCCACTAGGGAAAAGGTCTCATTGTAATCGATTCCATGAACCTATGAGTAGCCTTTAGCTACCAATATAGCCTTGTACTTCAGTTTTGAACCATAAGCATCAAACTTGGTCTTATAGACCCACTTACACTAGACTAACTTTCTTCCTGGAGGAAGATCCACTAGCTCCCATGTGTTGCTCTTCTGGAGTGAGATGAACTCCTCCTTCATGGAAGCTTGCCATATTGGATCTCCTGCTGCTTCTTCATATGTTTGAGGATCAGAATCCACCATCAAATAGCATTTTTTAGCAAACATAGGATCCTTCATGCACAGACCACTCTCAAATTGAGATCTAGTCCTCCTTGGGTCATTGGGATCCCCAGCTAGCTCTCCTGCTGCATGTAGTGTCTTGGATTCCCATTTAGGCCTTGTGGGGCTGTTTGGGTCTACAATAAACTCATATCAATCAGAAAAATCAGAATCATCATGTTCAACAAACTCTTTACTTACTTCTTGAGGTTCAGGTGGTGAAGAGGCTTCACCAACTTCCACTTCTGCAAGGGGTTCTTCTTCAAACTGAACACACCTTTCAATGAAGGATTTGTTTGTGCTCAAATTTATCAAATTGTACCATTTTTAATCTTTAGAGTATCCAACAAAAATACACTCTTGGCTTTGGGGCTGCAAAGCCTTCGTCTTCTCTGTCGGGATTCTAGCCCATGCCTTTGAGCCAAAAATCCTGAAATGGGTCACATCTGGCTTGTGCCCACTCCATGCTTCGAAGGGAGTCATGCCATCAAGATGTTTGTGAGGCACCCTATTCTGGATATAGGATGCACAGTTGATAGCTTCGGCCCAATACTTTGGTGGCAAAGTTTTGGCCTCCATCATGCATGTTACCATCTCCTTCAGTGATCTGTTCTTCCTCTCAGCAACACCATTTTGTTGTGGTGTGTAAGGGATAGAATTCTGCATCTGAATACTTCCATCTATACAATAGTTAATAAAATCAGACTTGACATACTCACCACCATTGTTAGATCTGAGGACCTTGAGTTTCCTTCCACACTGGTTTTCAACCAAAGCCTTAAAGACTTTGAATAGGCCGAAAACTTCAGACTTGTGTTTCATGAAGTGAACCCAACAATACCTGGAAAAATCATCAATAAAGGTCAATGCATATTTGGCCTGACTCATGGACATATGAGGGAATGGGCCAGCAACATCACTATGAATCAGCTCGAGGGGTGCAGAGGTTCTCTCATGACTAGCTTTTTCAAATTTGTGCTCTGGGTGTTTTCCTAGGATACAACCTTGGCAGACTCCTTTGGAAAATTTTATCTTGGGAAACCCTATGACCATTTCTTTCTCACTAATATTAGACAGATACTTGTAATTTAGATGGCCAAATCTTTCATGCCACAGCTTGCTGGCTTCATTAGCATGAATGAGAAGAGCAGAGGGGTTTGAGTAAGGTAGGAAGTGTGAGAACATGTATACCTTTTGAGCATGATTTGCAACTCCTTTTGCAATGACTCTACCAGTTGAAATCTCTGTGATATCAACTTCATCGGGGGAGAATATGACCTTCTTAGGAGACCCAGTGTGGGTCATCTGGTACACCGACAGGAGGTTGGAGGCGAGACCAGGGATA
>LPNX011205765.1:12386-82449 GCA_001517045.1 Pseudotsuga menziesii | reverse complement strand
ATCATGCAAAATTGCTAACAATGGAGACTGAATATGGAGCTGTAACACAAAATTATATTAACTGAGTGTACAATAGCCAACCCTGTAATATCATAGGTTACTGAATAAATAGAATACATGAATAAATCAAATGCATGAGGAAGCATCCAAAGCTAGCATAAAGCAGGCTTACCAAAAATAAGCAAATCCCCCATAGGTGTAAAAGCTAGATCCCAAATCTGTCATGGAGCTCACGAATTGGAAAAAAGGCATAGGCAAGATAAAGAGTGGTGGAATGGCAGCTCATACGTGCTTTTGCATGGAGAAAAGAGAGGAGGATGTGTAGGACAAAAAACAAGTTCACCTCACCTAGTCTAGCTTTCCCATGTGCCTTAAAACACTGAAAAGCAGGCAATAAAGCAGAAAAAGCAGATAGGTGCCTAGGAGGCCAGGAATAAAGCAGATTTGATTCCTAAGGCTTTCCCAAGTGCTACATGAGTCAGATATGGCAAGTTTGACCTCTATGGATAGGCAATTAGCAACTTGCACAAGGTGGGACACATGAACTAGGCAAATAAGACAAAAATAAATGAATTAATGTCTAAGTGGGTAAAATATGGGTTGATTATTCTAAGAGTTGTTATATATTGGGCTAGAAAATTGATTGGAAAATACAAAATGTTGGATACTGTACAGGATAAAGTTGATATTATAAGTGATAAAATCAGAGAAATGATTAATTTATTTACTCGTCAGAGGAAATTTCAATTTAAAATAGGACTTCCAAAAATAATACAAATTCCATGTCATCATGAATTAGCCAATCAAAATGCTTTAAAATTCAAAAAGGGGGCACCTCTTAAACAAATTTTTAATATAAATTTGGGGATAGGTATCATAAAAAGAACTACTTTTTTTGTTCATATTTTCGACATATCTCCCTGTGTTTTTACTCAAATTTCGATCGAGAGAGATCGTTGTATGTGGAATTAAATTCCTCATCCAACGAGTACCCACTCTGCATACTTTTGACGGGCCCTACTACCCCAAAAACAAGAAATACCAGAAAAACATGATGATGACATCATCATCAGGTTTTTTCTGGTATTTCTTGTTTTTCGGGTAGAAGGGCCCATTGAAAGTATGTCGAATGGGTACTCATTGGATGCAGAATTTAATTCCACATCCAATGATCTCTCTCGATCAAAATTTGAGTAAAAACACGGGGAGATATGTCAACAATACGAACAAAAAAGTAGTTTTTTCGTTTCTTCCTCCAAAATTAATAAATATTATTTTATTATTTTAACTATTATTTTATTAATTTTCCTTAGGAGGCCCATTTTGAGTTGAAATTTCCTCTAATTCCATTGGTAAGCAGGGGAATTGCTTTCTTCTGGGAGGGAAAAGGACGTTATTGTCTCAAAAGGAATATCTGGATAAATTGGTCAATTCCAGGTCAGTTCACAGTAAGTTTGAAGATATGCAGTAGGCTCTGTCTGGAATATTTGTGTTTGATAAATTAGATAAAGAGTTCAAGTTATTATTTGATTTTAAAGTATCGTGTGCCAGGGTCCCTAATTTTCATATACAGACAACGTGGAACTCAGAGTTCTGGCACATGACATGGTTGTTGCAAATTTTCCTAAACCTGAACATTGGAGATCAGTTCAACAATATGGATCAACTAAATATTAGTTACAACCCTGAAGATGTTATCACTGGAAATTTACCAAAGGTTGTGAAGGCTTATTTCCAGGTAACAAAAAAACCACTTTTGAAGGGAATACTAGCTTTCTTCTCTTCCAAGAGGGATCTCTCACAAAATATTAACAATGCCATATATATACAAGTTAAAATGTGTATTGTTTGTAAAATTGGTTGGAACATGACACATGACCATTGGGATATGGAGTCAAGGTGTGAAATATAGATAACATAAATTTATGCAAGGTGATTTTAACATAGAGGCAAGATAGCTACCCAATCACAGTAAAATTGTAATTGTCTGGTGGAAAATGAAGAACATGAACAAACCATCAAAACAGAGCATTATGAAATGAATTCTGTATTAATTCTAGAAGAAAATTTTTGTGGACATCTGAAGAGAACAGCTAGAGCATGCTAACATGAATCCTATGACTATTATACCCTCATCCCAGACATGAAAGAAAACATAATGAACAGATAAACTAGAAAAAGATTCACATGGGAAAGGAAACTATAGGCTACAACATTGGACAACACATGAATCTCTGGAAAAACACCAACTTTGGCTCTGCAATTTTATTAAGAAACACTTGAAAACATACAACTCCAAAATTACTTGGGTTCCAACCCTTTCTCCCTCTGCAGGAGGTAAATTTATAATGTACCAGACCTCGTGGACCGACCGTAGAATCAAAATTAGTTACACATTGAAGAACCAAATTCTAACAAACTCTAACATGGCATATACACCATGATTTACATAAGACAAAAATAAACCGCGAACTACTCAGAAAATAAGCTAAAAATCCTTTTTCTGCATATCTCAGCTAATGACAGCTGTATGAAATTTGAGAGAGGTGACTATGAATAGGTGTGTTTTGAAGAAAATCCTCATGCTATCTTCCTTGATATCTTTAAATCTGAAATTTTAATTTGTTTGACCCATATTGTTGAATTGATCTCCATTGATTAGGGCCAGGTAAAGTTGCAACAACCATGTCGTGTGCTAGTACTTTGAGCTCCATATTCTTTGTGTATGAGAAATTAGGTGTTGTAGCACAGGTGTCTTTAAAATCAGATAGCAATTCAAATTCTCCAGCCAATTTATCAAAGATTTTTTTTCCAGATAGGGCATGTTGCATATCTCTGAACCTGTTGTTGTCTGACTTGCACATAACTAATTGCTCCAAATACTCCTTCTGAGACAGTAATGGTCCTTTTTCTTCCCAGAAGAAAGGAATCCCCCTTCTTACCAATGGTTTAAATAACGCAATCACCTCTTTGACTTTGTGATCGATAATATCAATCTTGGCCTGTATAGTATCCAGCATCCTATGTTTTCCAACCACTTTTCTGGCCCCAGAAATAACAGAAACTATGTTTTCGATACCACACTTGTTAGTTTGATATTCTGATAAGGTGCTTAGAAAATTGATAGCATTTTGAGCTACCTCTACTGGTCTCTTATGCAATTCTTGTTTTTCTATCACACCATTTTTCTTGGCCATTTTCAAAGCATCCTCTTGATCTGTAATGAAATATAAATAAGGTCTGAACTTGTCAGCTTTTGAAATGATTTTATCACAGATCATATGCCTGCCCCCCTACAAGGCCATCTCGCCAACCACTTTCTTGTTTAATTTGGTATTTCGCTTTATCAATTCCTGACATTTCTCATTTACCTTCTTCTTCTCTTGCTCCTCTTTTGCACTTTTCTCTTCAAGTTCCTTAATCTAGTTTTTCAACTTTGTAAGCTCAGTATCCTTCAGGCCTATCTAGGACATTTCCTTAGATAGAGAATTTGTATCTATTTCACGAGGAAAATTTGCAGATTGATTTTCAACTTCTTTACTTTTCTTGAAACTTTTTCTCCATTGCTACGAACTTAACTTTTAGATCTTTTTCACTATCCATCAAAATCTTGGCATCTACTTCCCACTATTTTTCCTTTTCCTCGAGCTTCAATATCTTAGCTTTGCAGTCAGTCAACTTAGTGTTTAATGCTTATTTTTCCTTTTCAAAATCAGTCAACGTAGAGGTCTGAATGAGATATGTAGAAGGAATTTTCAACTTATTTTTAAGCACCCGAATTTCCTTTTCTTTCTCATCCAACAACTTTTGAGCCAATTCCCCCTTATCTGCCTATCCATCCACCTTTACCGATTCATCTTGCAACTTTTTAAATTTGACTCTAAGGGCCTTGTTCTCAACTCTTACTTTCCTCAAGAGGTATTGAGTTTTTGTTTTACTTGAATCTAGCTTGGATATCTATAATGTAGCCTTTAGCAATCTGGTATTTAATATATCAGTGGTTTCTCTGTTAATATGTATGATATCCATAGTGGGAATACTTTCTAGGTTCAAATTAACTTCTAACACTTTATTACCCACTATCATGGCCAAAATTAGGGTGTCTGTAGCATGATCCCTTACGGTCTTGAATGCTATATTTGGCTTGGGTAACTGTCTTATTTACTCATATAGCTTTACTATTTCATCAAAATTTTGATCATCTTTCTCTCTATAAGTGTTCAGCCAATCTTCTGTAGATGTATACTTACTTGGAGTTTGTCCATCAAATACATACTCCGGAAGCTCTAAACCAGCTGTTTTGGGCTCTGATTGTTTCTGTTTTCCCTTTACATTGTTCTTCTTCACATGCCCTCTCATATTTCTTTTCTTCTCCTGCACTATCTGTTGTTCTTGTTCAACTTTCTGATTTTTTGGCATGTTAGCAGTATCTATTTCATCAGTATCCATGGCATTCGAATGTCCCCTTTTCTTTGCACTTCCTGAAAAACTTACCAACGATGAGATATTTCCAGCTATTGCAACTATGTTAGACAAGTTCAGTTGGGAAGAATTGTTCCTAGGAAAGGATGAGACAGAGTCTTGTTCCATGAAGATTATCCTTTGTAGGATAATCTTCCCAATTTGCTACTTCTCTAAGTCCAGCTATTTCTGTGTGCTTAAAATGGTTATTCTTGTTAGCCTGTCTCCTTTTGGAAATTATCTGGTGTGGGTCTGTTGGCCTTATTTTTCTGATCAAAGCCAATAAGGAGGTTTTGTCCACACGATCAGCTTAAAGAAGCGTCCGGTGTGTTTAAATTAACAAAACCTCGTAGGTTGTGGTCCTGCTACCAGCTGATTTATCTCTTAAGGAGATAATAAAACCGGCAAAATCTAGCCTATACTAATGTTATTTCTATCTAAGTAAGTCCTATAATTAATTTCTACTAAATAAACTATCTAATGTTGCTTTCTTAAGGAAAGACTCTGATTTTGAGAAGTTTTCTGAATATAAAAAACTTATATAAAGTATGCAAGTTGATTTAACAGCTGTTAATTAAACTATATCAAAATAAAATTTAAACTGAACTATTCTATCTATTCTAATTATCCTATCTCAGCTGAGAGCGTATTTAAAGACTAGATTAATTATTAATTAATAAAAGGTTAACACAAAGACTAGAACACAATTTAAATAGAAACATTTAAATAATGAATACTAAGTCACTCTGTTATATAACAACAAAAACAACAAAATAATTGAAAATAAACAATTATTCTAACTTTCTGAGATTAATTAATAATTAATTTTCAACATAGTTCTTACTGCCCAAAGAGCCTTGACCAATTCTGTATGCCAGTTACGATGGTGAACTAAAATAGTTCTTTTGATAATTTTCAATAAATTTTTGTTTGTTGATTTAGCTAGACCATTCCCATGTGGGTGATAGTTAGCTGAATACCTGATTCTTATTCCCTTCTCTAAAGCAAACTGAGTTAACTCGATTGATGAAAAATACGAAGCATTATAAAAAACGAGAGAATCAGGAATACCAAATCTTGTTATGATAAAGAATTCCAAAAATAGTATAACCTGATTGGTATTTATAATTTTCAATGGTGCAGCTTCAGCCCAATGGGTGAAATAATCGGTTGTAGTTATTATATATTTGTGTTGCATAGATGAGGGAGGATTTATTGGACCTACTATATCAATACCCCATTGCTGAAAGGGTCTTTTAGTTGAAACAGGTTGTAAATGAAAAGCAGGTTTTTTAACCCTTCTTGCAGCAAGTTGACACTCTTGGCATTTTCTGACAAAGGTATAGGAATCTCGAAACAAAGTAGGCCAATAATAACCAGCCCTGAGAATTTTGTGTGCAGTGGTTTCTCCACCGAAATGGCCTCCTGCTGGTCAAGAATGTAATTCTTTCAAAATCACTTCTGTTTCATCTTTATCTAGACATCGAAGGTATACTCCGTCTGAATCTTTTCGAAAGAGGATATTATCAATTAATAAATACGGAGCAGACTTCAATCTGAGAGCTATTTTCTTCTTTGGTTCTAAGTAATTAGGGGTAGTGCCAGTTTCCAAAAGTATCCGTATGTCGGTGTACCAGGAATCTTGAGGTGGTGGATAAAAATAAATTTCCCTGGTAAGTAAAGCCTCATCAATAATGGTTTTAGCTTTATCATCAGGTAAGTGAGTAGCTTCAGCAGCTAATTTGCATAGCCCTTGGCCTTTGATTATTGTTGAATGTTTAATTTCTAAGTCATATTCTTGCATAGTTGTCATCCAGGGTGCCCTCTTTTCACCTAATTATTTCTGTACTAACAAATTTCTGACTGAGGAATAAGGGAAAATTATTTTTGTTTTAGATTTTAGTAAGTATGGACGAAAATGTTTAACAGCTTTAAAAACGGCAAAGGCTTGTTTATCAACTTCATGGTAATTAAGTTCAGCACCTTTGAAGTTTGAACTCATGAACGAAATTGGAACTTCGTTATTCTGCTGGTTTAATTGAGTTAAAACTGCTGCATATGAAATATCAGAAGCAAAGGTGTACAATATGAAATCCTTATTAAAATCTGGGCTTAGAAGGCTAGGAGCTTCTGAGATGGCTTCTAAAATTTTCTGAAATGATTCCTTTTTGGTTTGTCCCCAATTAAAAACATCATCTTTTTTAATCATTTTCTGCAAAGGACGTATGATCTCGGAGAAACTGGGAATGAATCTCCTTACAAAATTTATTTTGCCGAGAAATGACTGCATTGCTTTCTTGCTAGAAGGATAGGTTATCTTTGAAATGGATTGGGTTCTTTTAGGATCAATCATGATTCCTTGTTTTGAGACTACACATCCCAATAAGATACCTTCTGAAACAACAAATATTGTCTTTTTAGGATTTAAAGATATTCCAAATTTTCTACATCGTTCAAATACTTTTCTAAGATGATTAAGATGATCAGGTCGATGTTTAGAATATACAATAACGTCATCTAAGTAGACAACAACTGAATGATTGGTTAAGCCTCTAAAAGCAATATCCATTGCCCGTTGAAATGTTGCTCCTGCATTAATTAACCTGAAGGGCATCTTGCGGTAAGCATATGTTCCCCATGGAGTTCTAAAAGCAGTTTTCAATTGGTCATCTGGGGAGACCAATATTTGGTTGTATCCTAAAAAACTGTCAAGGAGAGACAGTATCTCAGACCCAGATACTTTTTGAAGAATTTTTTCCATGGGAGGAACAGGGTAATTATCCTTTTCAGAAGCCTTATTTAAATTTCTAAAATCTACACATAATCTAATATCCCCATTTTTATTTCTTACTGGAACTAAGTTTGCTACCCATTGAGTATGTCTGATGGGAAAAATAATCTTGGCAGCTAATAATTTATTTAATTCCTTTTTGATTGTTGGTTCTAATGATGGGTGATATTTCCTTAACTTCTGTTGAAAAGGTTTTGACTCTTGTTTAATTGAAATTATGTGTTGCATTACTTGCGTGTTGAAGGTCTTCAGGTCATCATATTTCCAAGCAAAAACATCTTTAAATTCCTTAAACAATTTTATAAAACTTGCTTTTTCTACAGGGTTGCAATCTATTCCAAGATTTATAGTTTGGGGATTTGGTTGTCCCTAAATTGATGGTTTCATACCTCATTCAAGAGCTGTTTGTTTCCTACAGATCAAAGAACTTTTCTAATCGTAGTACTGAATTAGGCACTGGTTTTACCTGTTCAAAAGCTTTTTCAACTGAACAAAAATAATTTATTACCGAGAAATCCCGCAGATTTTCGTCATGAGTGACTTCATCTATCGCTGAATCTTTAAAGGTATCCTCGTTTGTCAGAAAATTCAGTACCTGCATATCATTGCCAAATACATGCCAATTAAAAATATTATCAAGTATGGAAGGCCTAAAAATCAATTCAACAGAAAAGAAATATGGTGTAAGATTTTCTGATGGAATTAACTTAGAAGCTACGTTTGCCAACAAATCTGCTTCTTGATTTTGACTTCTAGGAACAGAATTTATGTTAAATGCATCAAAATGTAAGATAAGGTTCCATACCTCTTTCTGATAGATCTGCAAATGTTCAGATAGACAATGAATGGAGTTACATACCTGTCTAACGATTATTTCGGAATCACCATATACAATTAATTCTTTGATGCCCAAATCGATTTCCTTTTTCAAACCTTGTATTAAAGCTTCATATTCAACCGTGTTTTTTGTACAATTAAATTTTAATCTACAAGCTATACAGGTTTTATTTCCCTGAGGGTCCACCAGTAGACAACCAGCACCTGCACCTTCTTTAGATTTGGCACCATCAAAATATAAAGTCCAGACAGAACTATGCACAACCACTTTACTTTCTACAATATTTACAATATTGAAATTATCTACATCATTAATGGTTTCCTTGAGTGAAGAGTTAGGAGAAACAGATGTCACATTACAAATTTCAGATTGCTGTTTATTTTCAGATAAGGCATAATTTTCAGCTCTAAACGTACCAAATCCTAATTCATACATGTAATTCCCCATAATACAATCTGAAAATAAAACAAGTTCACTAGGATCATGCAGTTCTGTGACAGTATGTTTCATATATCTTTCTCTATTTATCTTTATCTGATTTGACTTTTCGTTCTTAGGTAACCACAATGTCAACCAATCAGTGGCAAAGAAACCATTCAGCTGTTGAGACCAATCCTTACTTAAGAACAGTCCATATGCATCTGGAATATCAGCAACAGCAATATCTATAATTTGATAAAATGAAGGGTTACAAGCAATCCTGACTAAAACATCTTTCATTTCTCCTACAACCTTTACATTTGTTCTGTCCAACTGAGTTATTTGTGAATTTGATGGGACAAATTTCCCATTCAATTTTTTGCATACTGATAAAGGCATGACGCTGGAGGATGCTCTGGAATCTACCATGCAGTTATGGACATTCCTATTGAAGATTTCAAAGGTAAGTAAGAATGGAGGTGTTGTTGATTTAGAATTCTTACCTATCAGTGAAGCTTTATCAGCCATCGCTTTCCCTTTTTCAGCTGTTGTTGGGTCATTAATAGAACTGTTTGCAGTAACATTTTGTTTTGTATTAGGAACAATTGAACTCACTGTGGGATTTGTAACATGACTATTAGGCATTGGGTATATTTGAAGAAGATCATACATACTGATGTTTGCACGAGTCTTCTTTAAATCTTCAATGATATCATATTGTAAATCTAACTTAGGAGCATTTTGAATGGTTTGGGTACCTTTGGTTGTTTGAGTCTGCTTTCCGGATTGAGTTGGTTTATTCGGTTGTGAGTTATTGTTGTCATTATTTGTATTAGAGCTTGAAGCACCAGGAGTGTTTTCAAATGCTCTACTACGAGTATTGTATGCATGTTGTCCTGTAGGCAGACTTTTAGTCTCATGTTCCTTCACAAGACTATCCCAAAAATGGCCGTTAACTTGTTGAGGTTCTTCTGATTCTTCATCATTTTCTGATTCCTCTTCTTCTTCATTTTCACTCATCTCTTGACTAGAAGGAGACTCAGACAACGATAGGACAGCTCGAATTGTATTATAAATCTCTTCATTTGCTGCTATGTCAGGTGGTGCATTCTTATTATTTGCATTAGGGTTTTGTCTAAATTGATTTCTAAAATAACCCCTAGAAGGGGAAGCTTTAGAATTGTTTTTCTTTAACCCTACAACTTCATTGGTTAATGTTCGAATAGCGTTCTGTAGCTGTTCTATATCGAATGCTTTGTCTTTATCTGAATTAGGTTTTTCCGACTTCCTACGAGGAAAAGAATCTGATTTCCCACTTCTATCTGGTTCATAGGACATGGAATCCTTTTCTACTTTAATAGCTTCCTCAAAAGTTTCTATTAATGTTGTTTTTCCAGCTCTCTTTACAAACATCCCGGAATATTTAGGTAAGGATGATGTATAATTTTCAATAATTATGTCTTCCGGAGGTTGAGAGGCAATTGGAATTTTGTTTTTCAATGTCAGAAACCTTTGATTGAAATCTTTAATTCTTTCTTTAGGCTCCATTTTAATTCTGGATAATTCTAGGGTTAAAAGAGCGGGTGTTTTATCTTCCCCGAATTTACCTAGAAATGCTTTATTAAATTCCCCCCAATTTGTGATAGATCCTTGTACTAATGAAAAATATCAGGTAGAAGCTCTTCCTTCAAAAGTTAGAGGAAACAATCGACAAACTACATCTTCATGCTGAACGTTCGAAGTTTGAACATCCAACATGAATTTGTCAACATGCACCTCTGCAGGTTCTTCGTCATCTGGGTTGAACTTAGGGAGGAGTTTATCTGAGTGTTTAGGCAAAGGATGCTGTACTCCAGGGACTGCTACAGCAGCTGTCCTTAACCAAGGGAGTTGAGGATTTGGTGGATTAGGTGGAGGATTGCCTCCTCCTCCTATAGGTATATTTCCTACCATTGGACTTGCTTCAGAACTTGAGGAACTTCCTGAGTTAGAAGATCTTGGACTATCAGGTGGTGACTCAGGAGGAGAAGGTGGCTGATCATAACCGCCTCCTACAATTAGTCTTCTAGCAGTATTTGTTTGAGTATTCTGCCTTTCATGTCTTTCAACCTGATGTTGGGGAGTATTACCAGTTATCTCCAAATCTTGCGTAACTATGGTCAATTGTGGATTATGTCACTGTTGTCTAGGTAGACCATAATCTATTGGAGAAATGCCAAGCTGATTAGCGTATGCTCTAGTAAGAATATGTCTTGATTCTTCCAGAGTTTGAGCACTTTGTGTGGGAGTAAAGGGAGAGGTGACAGGATCACGTTCAAGGATATTCCTAACAGTTTCTATAAAAGGTTATCTACTGACTTCTGGAGATTGTTGATTGCTTGAAAATGTTTCATTAGTTTCACCTGCCATTACTCAATAACATGCCCTCCTTCTAGCGCCATTTGTTGGCCTGATTTTTCTGATCAAAGGCAATAAGGAGGTTTTGTCCACATAATCAGCTTAAAGCAGCGTCCGGTGTGTTTGAATTAACAAAACCTCACAGGTTGTGGTCCTGCTACCAGCTGATTTATCTCTTAAGGAGATAATAAAACCAGCAAAATCTAGCCTATACTAATGTTATTTCTATCTAAGTAAGTCCTATAATTAATTTCTACTAACTAAACTATCTAATGTTGCTTTATTAAGGAAAGACTCTGATTTTGAGAAGTTTTCTGAATATAAAAAACTTATATAAAGTATGCAAGTTGATTTAATAGCTGTTAATTAAACTATATCAAAATAAAATTTAAACTGAACTATTCTATCTATTCTAATTATCCTATCTCAGTTGAGAGCGTATTTAAAGACTAGATTAATTATTAATTAATAAAAGGTTAACAGAAAGACTAGAACACAATTTAAATAGAAACATTTATATAATGAATACTAAGTCACTCTGTTATATAACAACAGAAACAACAAAATAATTGAAAATAAACAATTATTCTAAATTTCTGAGATTAATTAATAATTAATTTTCAACATAGCGAATTGAACTTAAAGATAATGTCTATTATAAAATCACTGTCAACATACAAATGAAATTTTTAACAAACAGAAGAGTATATCATTATAGCTTAAGTTTATTGTAAAAGTACTAATAAACACAATCATAATGATATGTTCATTCAAATTGCTATCTTGAGTTGATAAAGTGAAAAATGTAATTAAACATTAGTATATCAAAGCACACTGTGTTAATATTAAGAAAGAAGATAAGCCTGAATTATATATAATATATCCAAAAAATAAAAATACCAGTAACGGTATCAGTCTGTAGATGTCTAGTAGTATTCTCATCCAAAGGTTCAACTTCAGGAATGAAATAACACCAGCAACAAAATATAATTCCAGTACGTTTTCTTCAAACACTCCATCCCCGGGTTCATCAAAACTCCTAACTTATATACTACTATGATTCAGTTTTCCACATTAATGCACATGCAGTATCATAGGGTTCTTCTAACTAAAAAGAGAATCTAATCTCTTATATCACACCTGTCACTATAAACAAAAAACGACTAGCCTGAGTTCAGGAACTTGGAAGATTCTTGGTAATTGTTGAAAGTCCAGCTCATAACAAACAGCCACATCTCCATGCCAACGTATTAACCTAATCCTGAAATTCTGTAGAGGAATGATGACAAAACCACCTGCATTCAACCAACGAAGTATCTTATTAAAGCTGTTTATAATAAATATAACAGAATAAACTAAGATTTTTTAATGCATGCCTGTAAAATCTGCGATTTTACAGGCATGTATTACAGAAAAGATATTTCATTACCTGTTTGGCAGGAATATGATTCATTCAAAGGAAAATGAAAACAACCATCATGTTTTACTTTGAAGAGCTATTACTCTTCGTGCTTCAGTCAATTTGGCCTTTAACCTGATAATCTTTATATTTTGTTTTTCAATTCTTTCAAGTAGGTGCTGGTTTGTACTGATTACTGATCTCTTCCCTTTTTTGTACTCATTCTTTTTAGCACTTATCTCTTTCCATCTGTTGATCCAATCTAGCAATTCTTTTCTAAACGTTCTATTTTCCTCCTCTAATAACGCTGTACTGGATAGGAAATGCTTGAGTTTATCCTTTAATTCTGTAATTTTATCCTGGTATGCATTATTTAGTACATGTTGTAGAGTCTCCTCTTCATTGGCTACCTGAGGAGAATGAGGACTGTCACAATGTTGACTAGATAATAGTTCAGGATCTCCAATGCCTGTGTCTATACCTGGTTGAGTACCCTCGGCCTTATCTGATTTTACTTCGATACCCCTTACGAAAGTAGGTTTATTCTCATGATTTGTATCAGGGATAGATGACGAGATGTCATCTTCAATATTGATCACTGCAGGCTGAGAAGCCTGTTGATTAACTATAGCACCCGAAACCATATGGGTACTGTACATGCTCCTCGTAACCCTTCTTGAAAACGATAGATTTTCAAAACCAAACCCTTCCTTATCACAATAAATCTAAGCAAGATGATCTAATCTACGCATAGATTCTCTGTTATATTCATAAGGTTTATTTGTTTCAAATAAATTTTTACATTCAAAAACATTATCATTTTTACTTTTGGTTAATCGTTCTTCTATTTCTGCAGGGGTGCTATGACTTTCACCGGATAAGGGTTGATTCAAGACTGATTTAGAGTCGCAAGGGGCTGTATTCCTATCATTATCATTACTAATCCCATCGTTTATGGGTATACTGACTTCCTCGAACCCTTTTACTTCTGATACAATTTCAGAAGTATTATTAACCTCATATTTTATGGCTTTTCGTTTCTTACGAATTCGTGGGGAGGGATTCGGCCAGTACTACGTTGGCCCCAACTGACAGTCTGTTAAGAAACTATCCCAGGACTTGCCATTTGCAGATAATTGATATTGCAAGATAACTTTGATTAACCCATGATGGAAAAGACTTCTATCAGGGTTACTAATACTTCTAATTGCATGAGACATATTTTTTAAGCTTTGCAACAAATAGAATGACAAATTGAGCTTACAACCTTGTAACGCTAACATCAATCTTAAATGGTAATAGTGAAAATGGGAGAAACGTTCATCACAGGACACGTACCTTACCAATATATCGTAATAAACTCTCCATTCGGGCTTCAAAAACCTAACAGGGACACCTACTTTCAGCTTGGTATCCTCTGGCAAAGGCAGCAACAGAGATAAACATCTCTTTTTATTTACCTTGCTACCCTTAAACCAGCGTTCTCCCACCTGTGGTAGCTATGTCGCTGCTGCTATCTTGTCTTCATTAATAACAAACTCAAAACCCCCTATCTGCACAATGTCGTCCTTCAAATTCATGGCAAACATTTTAGTTACTTCTGCATGATGGCTGTTGAAACTTCTAAAGAATTTCCCCAACCCAATTTTCTCGAATCGCAGAGCTACCTTCTCGTCGGCTTCTATGAGTTCAGTGCCAGAGATTTCATAATGGTTTAGAGGAGCCATAGTTTCCTCCATGCTCTCCTGGCTTTGAAATGAAATGAACGAAGAGGTGAAAAAGGAGGGAATAGGTACCCAAACAAATGACATGAGGTGCAGACTTCGCATGCTTTGGATCTGACGGATATGAGATCTCTGAGCTTGCCATTTTAGCCGAACTTTAGTAATGATGAGAGCTACAACTTAACGTTGTATCAAAACATATGCAGGTTTAACCATGACTTAGCCATAACTACCAGTGATATTTAATCAAATTGGCATACCAGAGATCTTGTGATTGACGGATCAAGATTTCAAACATTGATTGTGGACAGTGGCTAATAATGAACTTTGTACATCGTGATAAAATGACATGATTATCAACATTCAATTCTGTTAATACGAAGCCACATATATTTACAGTTGTCGATTGGTCATGAGGTGCAAGCCACATTTCTATGCCAACTCAGTGGTTCGAGTGACAAGCGTTTATCATTTTGACATATGGCTCTCATACACTCTGTCACCTTAATAGTTTTTCCCAAATTTTGTCGTGAAAGCTGGTGGTACTCAATGTGATATAGTGATGAAACTACACATTATAATGTTGGCATGACAGCTAACGAAATGGCTAGTTTTAATCTCTATACTATGTATATACAAAGACTTAGTTTAAACCTTTTAAACATCCTATCGTTGAATGTCCAACATTAGATTGATAGGATATTAAATGATAGAACTATCGTATGTGAAATATTCCTACATAAAAAGTCATTTTATTCATTAACTAATATTTACAAAAATCATAGTAAAGTATTACATGGAATATAAACTTTAAAAGTCACCTTTAGTTCCATGAACTTAGGGCTAGTAATGCCTCACTCATATCCAATTCAAACACAAGATGTATTTTATTGATTTACCCTTGGCACACTATTCTTTTAAATTTCTTAAGTCACATAAATTTATCTTAATGATTGAAATAATTACATGAAAATTTATGAAACTAACTGACAGTTGTTAATGGCCAAGTTCACGAGCATGTTTTCACCAACTTTTTAAAATATCACTTTACTTTTCTTTAATTGAGAGCTCCTTTAGAATCATAGATTCTGAAGGTTCTCTTTTATAATTTTAAATTGTTAAATCATAGAAAGAGCTGATCTTTGTTCATCTTATTGAGAAGTGAAGAGGTTGTTGCTAGCTTCCAACAGGGTCGTAATTTATGGCTTGTCCCAAAGAAAATGCCATGCTTTTGAGAATACTATCAACCAGTGGTAGGGCAGTTCTACTTTTGATAGTGTATGGTCCTATCTCCTAGGGAAAGTTAATACCTGAACTCTTCCTAAAGCTCAAAATGTTCTCTTCTTTAATAGTAAGCCTTTTCCTAATTAGTTCCAAGGAGAAAATACTGACTATCAAAAAGGATAAAAGGACATATGGCTGATGCACAAAACCATATAGTCTTATAACTATTTCAAATTCTATCAGGAACCAATCTCCTATCATCTTACTAGGAGATAGCTACAACATTTCCTTCATCTTAGGAAACACCCTGGGCAATCTTCCTTGAAAGAAAATTTCATATATCTCTTCCATAAAAAATTTCATGAATTCACAGTAATTCTTGGTCATGTCATCAGTGATCACTAACCCAGGTTCCTGTAAATTATCTTCATTGTAAGACAAGAAAATTCTCAATAAAAAATATTGAAATCTAAACACTCTGGTATCATGGAAGTTAGCTAACTGAGAATTAATTTTTTCATCTAGAAACTCATCAAATTTAAGACAATGGAACTCAAAGGATTGTCCTGGAAGTTCAGGTTCGACAGGACAGGTACTCAAGACAAACAAAATACTCAACAATGGCTCTGTGACATAGCCATTAGTATCTAAACTTAGAAACTGACTGGCTAAGGTTATGCACCACTGGTTTCTTCATTGAACAGACTTAGGTCAATGGGGTAAGACAGACTAATAACTTTAGCATCAAGTTTTGAACAAGACTTCAGGAAAGTTTCTCTTGCATATTAACATCATACTAATAAGAAATGCACCTATGCTTCAGATTAGTTGCTTGATGACTAAATTTTCATATATTTAAGTGAAATCTTTGACTCACTATATATATGTTGTGGCTGACACTTAATGTGTAAAAGTAACTTATTTTTCCTTAATGAGAAAGTTAATATTTTATTTGATCATATTATGTTTCCCTTCCTTTATATGATGTTTGCTAACCTTTGGTATATAAAAATTTTCATTTATGTATGAACAATTTTGTTTTATGATCTTTATATACTTTAATATTGAAAGTTCTTGTCTAGATAAGTTCTATGTTTAGGATTTCATTTTATTCCAGGAATATGAAGCACCATCTTCTACTGTTAAATTCATGATGTTCATCTGTATGATATCATTTTCGATGTATAGATCATTGGGGTCTTGTTTCTTCAATGTTTGAGGTCTTCTACAGATATTCATCAAGGGGGAGCATTAATGACTCCTTCCTTCCTTAGTGTTAGTGTGGGCCCTTCTCCCAACCATTATTAAGGGGGGAGTGTTGGAATATATTATGTTCCTTGGAAGGTAATAATTTTTTTGTATTATGTCAGAAGTTGTCTACAATCTTATGTAAAAGAGTAATACATTTAACCCATAGTTATATGGTGTTGTATTTACTTGTATAGAGTATTGTCCATGGTATTGTATTATTATTTTGGAGAATTATATATCACACATGCATTACGTGAGAGTAGTTCCTCCTCGTCTCTTAGTATATAATAGGGTCAAGTGAGTCTCTACATAATCGTGTGTTCTTGATGTAGTAGTGGTACTATTGTGACACTATTGTACATCATCCATATTCTTTGGGGTAGTTGTGCTTTTCTCTCTTGTAAGATTGGAGAAGACATTTTGGATATAATAGAAGACTACCTTCCTGTGGATGTAACCCATTAGGGTGAACCACGTATATCTGTGTTCTCTTGTCCTTTTCTTTTCCTATTCTTATCTTTTATGATATGTTGTTGGTTGCATAGATATGTTAAATAGTTTATCTTGACTCTACTATTCTAACAGCTTCTAACTACTCTATGGTGGAATATTTGGCCCAAACTCCTTGTGCAATTTCTGCATTGAAAGTTCTTCAGAGTTTTCCTACTTAGTGGGATCCCCTTTTAGTAGCTTTAGGCAATATGGATTCCTAAAGGTTGATGGAAAAGTTTAATTTATCAGATGTTTAGATGTGCCTACCGTATCATGTGGCTCTATCAGTAAATCTCATTAATGGTGGTAAAAAAATTGGGCATACAGTTGTTGAGGAGGGTTTGTCCGCATGTGCTATGTCTCTTTCTTACTGGAAGGCTTTAGGTTCCCCAAAACTAGTTCTGTCAAACACCTTGCTTACTTCTTTCAATTGGAGGTCTTTCCGCCTACATGGAATCCTACCAGATTTTGAAATTAAGTTAGCAGGGAAAGAAGTTTCTATTTAAGTGGAGGTGATTGATGCTCCATTAGACTATAACTTAATTTTGGGGAGAAGCTAGACTTATTCCATGAGTGTGATTGCCTCGATTGTTCTTTGGGTGGTTGTGTTTCCACATAATGGGAAGTTGGTTACTATTAACCAACTTAGTTTCACTTGGAAGGGCCGTTTTAAAACTAATGAGTCCACAGTACCTTTGGTTGATCATATCAGGCTGACTAATGAGATATTCTGAGTTGGAATGTATTCATCATTAATGGGCACATTTGATATCCCAACCCCTATAAACTATCTAGGTTCTACCAATGTTGAGAATTCTATTATGACAGTTATTGATAGAATGGATCCTTGGGTCCTTCCTTCCCATTATGAACCTGAGGTGCCCTTATAGGAAGTGGAAGTAGTTTCTTAAGCTATTGTTAACACTACTGTTGATCCTATCCCGACTCCTTTTACAGTCTCAAAGGAGTTGGAAGAAACTTATCTACCTACCTAGGTAGAGAACTCTTTATATTCTGATGACTTTTTAGACATGGTTTTAGCGTCAGATGAAAGCCATTTTGGAATCCATGAGTAGGAGAGATAATATTTGTGAAGATATTCACCATAGGTCCTACTTTCTTCCAAAGCTAAGTAGAATTGTAAACTAGGAGTTCGATATGAGACTAGTGGAAGATGTTAGTCCTATCAATGTCTCTGCAAACCCTGATGTCATCGAAAATGTGCATATTGATGTAAACTCTTCCTCGAAAGAGGTTTCCATATATACTTCCTTATTAAAGGAATTCCGCGTTGCATGTTCCTCGCCTTATTTACTAGGAAAAAATCCATATATCGTTGAACATGGAATTCAAACCTATCTCGATTCTAAACCTGTTCGACGAAAACTGAAGAAGTACTATGTCTAGTCTTAGTGCTTTTTATCGATTTTTATTATATGTATTTTTATGTACAATAGTTAGCTGGTTAGTGTTTCTTATACCATCTGGTGATTGTTACAGATGTCACTTGAGTGGTTCATAGGTTTTGCGGATGGTACTAGTCGTCATACTTGTAACCTGGCTTCAGCCGCACGGGTCATTTATTCACCCTCAGGATAGCTAGTTTCCTCTAGAGGCGTTTTCCTAGGTGCTTCTACCAATAATGCGGTCGAGTACAAGGATTTTATTGAGTTTTTATGGGATTCCTTTTCACATGTAATCACCCAGTTGGAAGTCATGCTTGACTCTCAACTGGTGGTTTCCTAGCTCAATGGAGCTTATCATGTGCGAAACCCTACCTTGTTACGTCAGTTTTTACAAGTTAGATTACTTGAATGAAATTTTGATTATATTTCATTTAATCACATTCTACAAAATGAAAATACATTAACTGATGCATATGCTAACTACATTCTAGATTTCCACTTAACACACATTTTGTAAAATATACATAATAGATACATTTTGAATGCATGTAAATAACTAGGAAATATGTGTGTGTGTGTGTGTGTGTGTGTGTGTGTGTGTGTGTGTGTGTGTGTGTGTGTGAACGTGTGTGTGTGGGTGTGTTTGTGTGTGTGTGCGTGTGTGTGTGTGTGTGTGTGTGTGTGTAAAAATATGTCGATAGATAAGTCGAGTTTTGATCCTAAGATCCAATCACAACTATATAAATATACAAAAAAATTTGATCGCAATCCATAAAATTTCTATAGGTCTAATTCTGGTCATCAGCATCATCTGTTGTAGTAGCCTCTTCGTCCTCCCTATAAAATAGAATGGACCTGGCTACCCTCCTCAAGAGGCGTATCTAGGTAGGTGGAATCCCTTCTACAAATTCTTGATGACAACAGAAATCCGCTAAATCCGTATAGTGGGAATTCCCTTGGCCATATTGGTCAACTTTCCCTCGAGAAATTTGAGCATCCCGTGGTCCCCACCCTATACAGGATGCACAAATATCCTGGGGCTCCCATTGGGGCATATAGGTCCAACATATGCTTTTTAAAAATATTACAAGTGGATTAAAACTCTTATACATATGTATATAATTTCATTACAAAAATTCATCAAAATTTAAAACCATAAAAAGAAAAATACCTAGCTCTCCTAATCCTCCCCTTGGTGGGAGGACCAAATCATTGTCTCCTCAAAAATATAATACCGAGTAAGGAAGCTGCTCAAGTGCTTGAAACTACCAAGCCCACCACACATAAAATTCATCATCGTATACACCTTGGACCAATCCTCTGCCATCTTGATGGAGAGAGACCTATCGCCACCTGGTCTTTCTAGGTTGGAAAGGAGAAAATGTTGGAAGTGACACTGCAGGGATGATGGCAGGCACACTCTCAAAGAAGAATAGTACTAATATGCTAAAATATCCAATTTTTTTACAGCTTCCTCTATTGTAGTCAAATAGATTCCTCCTCATGATTAGGATCATACCCGAGCACCAATCAAACACAGTACCCTGTACACACTTCACTGCAAGTCTCATTTATGTCCAAGTAGTGATATGTAATGAAGAAGATCCTGCAACCCGCACTATTGTACTTACCACTATCTGTAGTGGGAAGTTGGAGATATGAACAATTGGGATGCATTATCCCTTCTTCTGACTTCTTGGTGTGAAGTAGGTGTCAACATAGTCTTGGACACTCATAGGGTCACCACCCCTACCAGTACCCTTGAGGTTCACATGCATACCCCTGCGAGATAAACCTGTAATGAAATACATGTCTTCTACAGTTATCTCCAATATCTCACCTTGAATATCAAAAGAACTGAGGTCATGATCCCAATAACCAATCAAATTCTCAAGAAAGTGGATATTGGCCCTCATTGGAGAAGTGCATAAGAACTTCAGCAAGCCACTTTGCCGTAAATATTACATAGTTGGGCCATCTCGTAGAGAATCTTGGTCCATATATTCATGGTCTCATTCCCTCCACTCTAAAACCATGTTGAGCCTTCCCATGTGACCACCATTGATTATTAGAATACATCCAATTCTTTCAATTTTAGCCATACTTTAAAATTCTCTATGTCACGCAATACATGAGACTGTATTTCAGATAGGTCGTGTGTCACACCTGATTTTCCCTCAAGCAGGTCGCATGTATAACACGTGTACACAACTGTCTTAGTCACCTACCCATGTGTACTATGCAACCTTCCTAGGGAAGGCCCAAAACATAAAAAATTTCATAAAAATGAAATTTAGAATGGTTGGAATGAAGGAGAGGGGAAAGCTAACCAAGTCAGAGGTGAAATATTACCAAATTGGGTAAAAATGTCAAATGGTGTGTTTCAATTCTATTTTTGAACTATATATAGAAAATTTTCAATTTTTTGGGTTTCTAGTCTATAGTTTGAAAATTATTTTATAATTGAACTAATAACATGTATTTTTCCCTAATGCAACAATTTCGAAGGTTTTAACAAGTCATTCTCCATTCATATAGGGTAGGATTTGGGTATTTCACATGTACTTTTGTATTGATACCTTATCTATTTTTAACCCTAGGATTACCTCTTTGACCATGAACTATGGTGTTTAACCATTTTTACCTTGTCTACATCATTGTTCCTCTATGGATAGGGCCTCCCTTCCATGAGTACCCTAGTAAAGAACACTTTTTCATCTTTTGGTACTCATGTCATATTTTTCATAAGTTGGCGGGAGCCTTCTTAGTTATTTTTCACGCCAAATTGAGCCTCATTTTGGTCTCTCTTTACAAGCTGTCCCTTTTTAGAAGGATCCCCTCTCTTATGGAGTTTCTTTAGGCCCAGGTCTAACTCCTCAAAATAGACTTGGCTGCCGAGTAAACTTGTATGTTTAGGCTCGTTAAGAATATGTGAGTGGGAATCCACATTGGTGGTAGTTTATCACTTTTTCGAAGCTTCCCAACTAAGTAATAAAAATGTGCGCCTTACTTCTTCAGAAGCTAAGATACTTCTTTTGTGGTTTGTTTTATACTTTTTTGGCTCAGGAGACTAAATTGTACAAAAAAACACATGCCTGGAGTCTTCTTTAGAGTTTTTAGACTCTTAAAATATGAAAACACCAACAAGCATGTACTAGTTCGGGCTCATAAAATCCACGAATAAGTAACTTTATCAAGCATTATTCTCTCTCCTCTTCAAGCTTGTCAGAAATGAAGAGAGACTTGTGTTGAATTTCCTGGACTTGTTAAAATTTAATAGGAAAGATAAGGAAGAAATACTCTCTTTGGGTTATAAACATTGGAAGCATGTCATCCTTGAACATAGAACTCTCTGAACTTTTTGATACTCATGTTTCAGTTTACACTTTCAACTCAGCTATTACTTTGAGTTTCTTACTCCTCCACTTGTCCTTTATACATGGGGAATCTGATCATGCCTCCTACATGACAGATAATTCTAGTTGTTATATCTACAAGTTAAAAGATTCCTTGGGTCATCTCTGTGTCATGCTCGCTATCCAAGGATCTATCCCTTCATCTAATTATTATCCTAATTCTGTCATTATCCTATCTGAGTATTACTTGTGTCTACCTTCTCGTATCCAGTTCCTAATCACTCTTGTGATATGTTGAAGGATCCATTTCTTTCCTCATCATAGTATAGTTTCTCATCAGTACTTCTTGAAGACGAAGACCTAGAGCTTTGATGATGGTACCTTAGGATTCACTATCATTATTGGTGAATTCCTTTGATTCCATTGTCAGTTTCATTCATTGTCTAACATTCTATTGAGTTCCTTCCATGTTCGACTTCAACACATCTATTCACATGGTAGGGATTGTACTGGTTCCTTTGGATTTAGAGGAATACCTTAGGTTCACATTAACCTAAGTTGCGCAAGATTGTGTTATGATAATTTACACAACTTCCATATTTTGAAGACTCATCATTGTATATTCTGGCTTTGATCCACCTTTTTAATATACGTGGTCTTGTACCCGTATCATATGATGTAATCAAATATTGTAAAGGAGCCAGTGTTCCATTATATTTAACACGGAATCTTCAGATATGATTTTGTATATGACATTGATATATATTTGTTTCAGAGAATTCCTCTACTTCCTTGGACACTTGAGTTTTCCAATATTAAAATATTGTAATTTATATTGGCCATCATTTCCCTCTGACCTAACACATTAGGGGGCATCTATTATCATCCAAAATGACACTTCTCCATCTGAGTACTAACATCCAATATGTCGAGACACAAAAGGAAAAATAGGATTCAAGTATCCTAAACACTATAGATGTGCATGACTGATGATACATAATCTCTTGACTAGCTCAATATATTTTTATTTGGTGATTAGGGTTGCACACACAACTATTTTCATTGCAACTTGCGTGTCACATGCGAGTGTTTGCATTGCAACCTGCATGTACATTGAACACATGAGTTTCCTTAAATCAAGGAGCATGTCATACATGCCTTTCCTATATTAATACTTGTGTGTACCTTAATTTAATGATAAAAAATATAAATCATGATTAGTTGAGATTAGTTGAGTCCCTACTCATAACTATCTCATCTGTCTCAACCATCCTAACATTCAAAACCTCTCTATTTCCCATGTATAAATAGAGGGCATGGGATGGGGCTAATCAATCATTATTGGAAGAGAAAAGTTATGGTGGTGGTATGCCTTCAGACATCTTGGATCAATAGAACTCAGTGTCCTTGGTTTTCAGAAGGAGTCCTTGTTTCAGAAGTTGGGTTGTAATCTCACCATTCTTTGTTTATTAATAAATAAAGTTCTTCTTCGAATTTTTGTATTGTTGCATTATTGTATATGATGTATTATGAATTGTTTTAATTATTTTATTATGAATATGCATATCATTAAACATTGATATTTATACAATATATTGCTGGAAGAATTTGTTCTTTGCGGGTGAATTGGAGAATCCCTTGAAGCTTTGAGAGAGACTGAAAGAGGAGAATACCAAGCTTGAATCAACCATCATAAACTAGGTTTTTCAAGTTTCCTTCCTATTCCTATTTAAATTTCTACACCAGTTTATTTTCTGCAAGTGTCTTAGTAAGTTGGTAACCCCAGAGACCCTAGGTTACAAGGGTGCATTGTCCTAAACAATAACCTCCAAAACATAGGATGCATACAATCTACAACCTTTACTAAAGAATTTCTTTGGCTACATTGCTGAAATATGCCTAACAAAAATCACCTTTGGAATGCCTCTTACAACCCTTGGGTTTCCTTCTTCATCCATGCATTCAAAATTCTTATTCTAACAATCAATCTTAACTCTATGCACTTCTAACCAATCCATTCCAATGAGAAAATCATAGGAACCATGTGGTAGAACATTAAACTCTACATAAGTGACTAACCCTTCCATAACTAATGGACATATTTGTACCACCTCACTAACTTTTCTCTTTATTCCAATGGCTAGTTGAACTAACCATGATTTTCTATGATTTGACTTCTTAAAAGCAAAAATATCAACAATTATAGGAGTAATAAAACCGTGAGTAGATCCACGTTCAATAAAAATAGAAAAATATTTCTCAACAATATTACCTTCAACTTCAACCACCATTGATTGATGATATTCCTGGAGGTCCTCTAGAGCTGCATAAATTCTAGGGACGACCCTTGCTACTTGACCCACTGTTTCAGCTCCTTGGGCGTTGTGATATTTCCTTACATACCCAAATCATCCGGACAGTCCTGCGTATATGGTTTCCTCCACATCCCCAACATTTGAGTGGTTCTTTGATCTCCATTACATCTCTTGTCCCATCATCCATCATTCTGGTTTTCTTAGTCGTAGCTTGTGATGGCTGCCTTTGCTGCTTTTGAAAGTGAGAGGGTTTGAAACATTTATTACTTTGATCAAACTTTTCATTCTTCTTTTCCTTCCATTCCTTATGGTAATTTGGTTTTCCTTTGTTTTGATCATAGCAATACTTGGCTTTCATTATAGCCACTTATAGATTTCTAGTTTCATCAAACTCAATCCTGTCTTTGTATGCTTGCGGTATCCCACTCATAAAAAACTGAATTTTCACTTTATCATCCTTGATATATCTGACATACCTTCACAACTCCAAGAATTTGTTTGCATATTCTTCCATGGTCAGTTGTCCCAATTTCAGCTCATGGAACTCTTTAATATTTTCATCATAGTACCTGTCAGAGAGGTGTTTCTGCTTGAAATACTTCTTGAATTGCTTCCACACAATATTTCTCTCGCTAATATTCTTCACTTTTTTGAGGTGCTCCCTCCATATGGATTCTCTTCCGTTTAGATTGAAATGGCTACCCTTGCCTTCATATTTCTAGAGTAATATTGGACTTGCAAGTACTTTTTCATCCCAATAAGCCAAACTTTAGCTTCTTGACCACTCTTTACCTCACCATTAAAGGTAGGAGGCCTTGCCTTCTTAAATTCATCACCTAAATTGTTTTGGTAATGCCTCTTCCTTGTATTCCTCTGAGATGAAGAGATTGAACCTGCAGTGGATCCTTGAAAGAAATATGATCCACTAGAAGACCTTGTTCTTCTTATTTTGGCACTGCTCTTACTTCCTTCCAGATTTACTTCTCGATGCCCAGAGTTCATCTGCCTTGGATGTATGTCAAACTCTACAACATGGATGCATTCAACTGATTCTTCTCTTTCTGAGCTTTAATCATTCTTTCATTATCTTCTTTGTAACTTTGCATCTCCACCCTTAGGATTCTCATGGTGGCTGCAATATCTAGGGGAGACTCTTGATATCTCCTTCCATTGGAATATGTTTCAGCATTTACAACTATAATTTCCCCCCCATAGCATCTGCATTGTGCTCATAGGGATTATGTGCATCATTCATGCTGTAGGTTCTCTAGGATGAACCAAAAACCAACTTTTCTAAGCTACACTATGACTCTGCAAAAATTTGTTAATAAACATGTTTGTTAGATGTATAACAATTTCATAATTAAAATACCATTTATAGCTGCAATGTTGCAACCAATAGCTCTGAAAACTATTCACTTAGCCCATCCATGACCAATATTGTAACCATTAGCTCTGATACCACACTATCACATCCCCTACCGCCTTGGAGGATAAATGCGACGGTTAATGCTACACTGATACCACACTCTCACGTCCCCTCCTTCCTTGGAGGATAAACACGACTATTCATTCCACTCTAATAGCTCGATGCACATGAACCCGGTGCCCATACACTTGACTTATATGCGGAATAATTTAAAAATTCTTATTTCTTTCTCTTAAACCACAGTCATGGGTCATGTTCATCCTTTTTACCTTCATGCTTAAGCATAAACATCACTGTAACAATCGTTCTGCAGTAGGGATGAATTTAAGGAACCATACTTATTTAAAAGTGTATTAATGTTGGTGACTATTACCAATTCTTAAAACGCCAACTATAAAATGATTGGCGATATTTTTCAAAAAATGTTTTAATTTCCAAGGATTTTATATCGTTTATATAATAATTTGGCAATTTTTAGGGTGAAAAAATTTTACCCCATCAAAATTGGGTGAAACAGGGCTTCAAAAAATGCAAAATGGTGAATCGTTTTTGGGAGAAAAACATGGAAAAATAGCCCAATGGGATAAAATTCGCCTCGAAAATCATCCTATTTGCAGCTTACAAATCCACTCTACAACCAGAAAATTTGTTTCCACACTAAAAATGACTTTTTTGACTTTCGTCTTCCAGCCTTCTTTCTTTCCAACTCCCGCTCTCTGACCTCAAAATGTGGAAATCCATGAAATTATTACTTGATTCTTCGGTTTCCCTCTTTCTAACTTTTTCTTTTCAACCTTGGAATCCGGAGATCAACGAAACAACAACTTTATATTTCTATAACTTGACTTTTCGACTTCCACTTTCCGACCTCGAAATGTGGAAATCCATGAAACGATGGCTTTATCTTTTAATTTCCCAAATTCTGAATTTTGAATTTCGACCTCAAACTTCAAATTTTGGGGTTCGGAAATCCAACTTCTTACCTTAGCCTTTTTCTATTTTTCCAACTTCCTCCCTCCATAGCAGACTTCGGGAATAAAAAATCCAACTTTTCCTTAGGACTTTTGGCTCTTTGTCCTCCTCCTCCTTATTCCTTCTACAAGAGGATTTCGGGTGCTAAAAACCAACATTCTTCCATGCTTTCAACTTCTCTTTCTTCCTCCCACCTTCTTCCTTTCGCAGGTGGATTCCGAGGTGCAGGAACACTTAAGTCAGATGCATTCTCACTCTGTAATCAGGCTTCTATCCTCCATGATCATAAGAAAAATGCATGGAAACATATAAAGCATATATAGATACAAATGTAGGAACATTTAATCTACAGTAAACTCTATGGAAATCATTAACAAGCATTCAGCATATTCAGCATATTCGTAAAAAAATACATTGCAAAAATAATATAATAGAATACTTATCTTTGAAGATGAAGTTGTCTCACAACTAGCTAGGTCATTGCAATGTTCCACCCAACCATAGGTTAGTTGATTTCATCAATCTCTCAACACAACTTCCACCCCTGAGCTGGGCATGATTTCCACAAGGAACTAGGGAGCAACAAACTCGCACATAGCTAGATCATATCACACACAGTCAAGCCAACCTTCAGTTGGGTATATTAGACTATCCAGCTAAGCCAATACCCAATTGGGTTTATCAAGCTACAAGAAACAAGCTAGAACACTGTTGGAGTTATCAGGCTACTTAGCCAAGCCAGTAAATAGTTGGGTTTATCAAACTGAACACAGTCAATCCAACATTAACATTAAGGACCATCCAAGTGAACATATGGGTTTATCAGGCTACTCAGCCAAGCCATCTCACTCGTGGGTTTATCAGGATTACTCAACCAAGCCAGCATACAATTGGGTTTATCAGGTTTTCCATCCAAGGATTATAGACATGGCCAAAATGCACAACAAGACACATCCAATCCAACAACCAGTTGGTTTGACCAGGATGCTCAGCCAAGCCAATATCCAATTGGGTTTATCAGGCTGCCTAGCCAAGCCAATATACAATTGGGTTTATCAGGATGTCAGCTAATCCAATCTCCTTTGGGTTTATCAGGATGCTAAGGTAGTGGAAATGAATAATGGCTAAGTTAGTGGATCATTCAAGAGATAGGGACACCTCCACAAGATCTATCTGGCCTTGCATCCACAATACCTACACACTTAACACAAGGAAGCATCCCCTTTTATGCTACACAGTCCCTTGGGATATGCCTTCCCTTTTAGTTCTCTTCAGGGTATGCATAGAAGATTCACCAGCCACTCTTATACTTTCATGAGGTTCCTCTCTGCACTAGGCTTATCAAGCCCATTCCTCATATCTCCCACTCCTAAGTCTTGTATACAGTTCAGACCCAAACCGGGGTGCACATCACAACAAACCACAAGTAGACACAACAACACAGGGAGTCACTCTATAACATGGAGAAATAGGGCCTCATACCACTTTATAGTTCATGATAACACTGTAACACAACAATCAGGGTTCTACAAAGAAAAAATTCTTGCAGAACAACACTTCCGTGACTCAGGATAGTGAACAACTCAATGATTGTGAATGAATAAACCATCCTCCAAGAACAACAACAAAACCTTCTTGATACCGAGGGAGAGATACACTTGCACATATCCATGTTCTTACTTGCTTTAAAAGAAAGAATACGTCTTCCCTAGACTACAGGATGCAATTTGCAGGCTTAATCAGGCACAAAAATTGACTACCATACCTTGTACTTCCCAAGGAATTAACTACCTAAACCGATATTATGGAAGAATTGAATGATTGAGTACAAGGGATGAATAGGGTAGACGAGCTTAAAGAATGGGTAACTTTGATAGATCCATGGTTGAGATCCATCATTAGAATAGATCGATGGCACACAACAATTCCACTGGGTGAAGATACACGGTTTAGGAAACTATTTATGTACGCAGATTTTTTATGAAATCTGCTTCACCAAGTTTGAATTCCACCATTGATCTGGTGGGGGAACAGGTCTGGTGGTCCACAAAAATTCTGCTAATTCAATTAGCAAGTTGTTTAACATCAGCAAGAGGGCACAAAATTTATATGGAATATGCTTCATCAAATTTGGAGTCCACTGTTGATATGGTGGGGACACAGATCCAACGGTTAACAAGGATTCTCCATATTCAACTAGAAATTTGTTTAACAATAGAGAGAGGACGCAGAATTTTTATCCAAAAGGATCTGATCTTGAGTCTACTTGGGTGAGTTGGGTGACAGATCAACGAAGGTTTTTCTGCTGATTTTACCATGTTTTATGAGGATTGGACCCACAATCTCTTACCTGGAATCTGCTTGGATAACTCCCTCTCTCTATTCCTTGTTAAATCATGCCCCCATATATTTCACATTGTAGTGCATAGCTGGTTGTGGTATTTTTATTAAATTGCATATTTACATGCTATTCCAAAATGTGTTGTGCTTGACCAGCATGAGAAACCATAGGCATCAATCCTGATCGCCTATACACAAAACACCAAATCAATGGCAAGTCCTTGGCCTAAAGCTCCTCGCCATGATTTAAATACAATATATACATCATGTAAAATTTTTATACCATGGGGTCAAAACCTATGTGTTATATCTATTGAACCCGTGCTAGTGACACGAGAAGATCCAAGAAATGTTGCTTCACCATCAACATTACTATCAAGATCTATATCCACCCCCTCTTCTGCATGATCTAGTGTGCGTCGATCAGTAGTGGATACACTCTATATTGGCCTCGAGGGTGTCACAGAACATGTTTTTGACTTTTCAGTCAAAAACACAAGTGTAGTATGTGGCGTATGCGGAGTTGTTTTCTTATTGGGCCCAACACCGCCTTCACCACTAGTGTGTGGTCGCATAAAATCCTGTAAATACAAATCATTGAATTATAAGTTCAATATCATAGAAAATTATAAATTATAAAGTTATAAATGAATTGATATTCTGATTCAAGATTCTGCAACTTACTTTCAAGGCCTGAGCTCTCTTTAACAACACTTCACCTTTTCTTTGATCTCGTTTGTCTGCGGAATAATGAATAACAAATGAAGCATATCCACATTAATTGTTTTCAAGGACTTCTCTAGAACCTTAAATGAGTCTAGAGAAGAACCAATGTCAGCATCATTCAAAAATGCATTAAAGGCTGAAACTATGGGTTAGGTTGCAGGGACCATTCCTAAAATTTGTGCAGTGCTAGAAGACCACTGGGTAGATCATCAATCAACTGTGGTGGAAGTTGAGCGTGATATTGAAGCAATCAGCTTCAAGACACGAAATCCATATTTAAAAAATAATTTATGATATATATTGAAGATGATGAATATTATAATTTGTACTCGCCTTTATAGGCTTGAGTGTGTACAATGGAAGGTCACACCCTTTCAGATACTAGTTAACTAATTTACTTAATATTTATTTAATATTTGTTACATTGCCACTCCCTTTAAGGGAGCTTTGTCCTCAAAGCTGTGTTAGAGAAAGATGCATTTGTCGGAATTGTTCAGATTCTCATGTGCCCTCTTCCTCCAGGAGATTTTTCCATTTTATAAGGTACTCTTTAACTACTATCATCCTTAATCTTCTTTCTCTAGTAGTAATGATATATTCTGGTTCAAAAATAATTCTTCCTTCATCATCTAACATGGGAAGTAGTGTTTGTGCCTGTTGGTGTTGACCTATCATCCTTTTTAAGCATGAAACATGGAAGACATTATGGACATGACTTGATTTTGGTAGTTCCAATGCATATGCCATGTGGCTGATCTTCTTATTGAATTGATATGGGCCATAAAATCATGGGGCTAATTTATTATTTCCTCTTTTTTTTAGTGACAACTATTTATAGGGTTGTAATTGTACAAATACCCAATCTCCAAATTCAAATTATGTTTCTGTTCGATGTCGATCTGCTTGTTGCTTCATTCTATTCCTTGTAGTGTTTAGATTCTCTTTAAGTATTTGTACAACGTTTTGATTTTCTTCTAAATGGTCTTTTACTGAGGAAAACCTTTCTTGGTTGGTAATTATATCCTTCCATTTTTGGGGTGCATATCCATAAAGGGATTGAAAAGGTGTCATTTTTTTTATGTGTGATAAGTAGAATTATACCACCATTCTGCAAGATGTAACCATTGGACCCATTTATTTTGTTTGTCAGTTACGAAGCAATGAAGGTAGGTCTCTAAGCATTTGTTGACGACTTCTATTTGTATATCTGTCTAAGGATGATATGATGAGCTCATGTTAAGTGTCGTTCCAATTTGCTTGCAGAATTATCTCCAAAAATTACCTTTAAATTTGGCATCCCTATCACTCACGATAATCTTGGGGAAGCCATGTAACTTGTAGATATTTTTGCAGAAGGCTTCTGCGGTTTCCTTTGTAGAATCAGTTCTCTTTACTCCTATAAAATGTGCATATTTGGTTAACCTGTCTACTACTATTACTATTTTTTCTTTCTTGTCTGATATTGGTAGACCTTCAATGAAATCCATAGAAATTTTCTCCCACTTTTGGTTTGGAATATGCAATGGATGGAGCAACCCGGGACTTGAGATATTCTCTACTTTATTTCTCTCACAAGTGTCACACTTTGGAACATACTTGTGAATGTTGGCATTCATACCTTTCTAGAAGAATGATTGCCTTGCATTATAACACGTTTTATAAAATCCTACATGTTGCGCGGCCAGGAAGTCATGTGATTCTTTACATACCTTGGTATTAAACTTAGAGTTTGTGCTTAAGTAGATTCATCCTTTGTACCATAAGAGGTCATTTTTCCATTCAAACTTTGGATACTGATTTATGTTGTTAATTATGGATCAAACCTTTTCATTCTTAGCATATTTGGCTCGAATTTCATCCAAGAATTCTGGGACTGCCATTGATACAGCATAGAATTGTACCTCTTCATATTTCCTTGATAGGGCATCAAATACTACATTGTCCTTCCCCTTTTTATGTAAAATGTCCATATTGATGGTAGATATCATCTTTTCAATCCAATTTTGTTGTTCAGTTGTTAACGTCTTTTGTTGTAATAAGTGTTGTAGACTATTGTGGTATGTTCAAATTAGGAACTTGCTTCCCAACTGATATTGTCGCCATTTAGTTAACTCATGCATGATGGAAAGCATTTCCTTGTTGTATTTCGACTGTAGGAATTCTCTTTTGTTCAACTTCCTACTTTCAAAACCAATTGGATGAACATCTTGCATTAGCATAGCTCCTATCCCAAATCCTGAAGCATCACATTCAATTACAAATGGTTTTGAAAAATCAAGTGTTTCCAGAATGGGAGTTGAAGACATAATTTGTTTCATCATTTCAAAGCATTTTCTTGCTTCATCATCCCATAGAAAGGAATTCTTTTTAGGATATTTGTTAGTGGAGCAGTGACATGTGCATAGTTCTTGATGAATCTTCGATAGTAACCTATTAATCCCAAAAATCCTCATAATTTTGAAATATTCTTGGGTTGGGGCCACTCCTTCATTGCTTGGATCTTCCTTGGGTACACCTTAACTCCTTCCTTTGATATTATATGACTGAGATACTCTACTTCTTGCTTCTTGCTTCTTGCTTCTCAAATGTGCATAGAATTGGTTTTCCTTCAAGAGAGATAGAGCCTTTTCTAGTTGCTTCAAATGTTCTTTCCACGTCTTGTTATATATAAGGATGTCATCAAAGAATAATAACACAAATTTCCTTAAGTAGAGCTGAAATAGTTCATTCATAGTTGCTTGGAATGTGGCTAGGGAATTAGTTAACCCAAAAGGCATTACTTTGAATTCATAATGTCCTTCATGAGTTTAGAAAGTAGTCTTTGTGATATCTTCTAATCGAACCCTGATTTGATAGTACCCTGACCTTAAATCAAGTTTTGAAAAATACTCTGCGTCATGAAGTTCATCCAGCATATCGTCGATCAAGGGAATTGGAAACTTGTTTTTAATCATTATTTTGTTTAATCCTCGATAATCAATGCATAACCTGAATGATCCGTCCTTCTTTCATACTAACATGACTGGAGCTGCATATGGGCTTCTGGTCTTGGTGATGACACCACACTTCAATAAGTCTTGAACTAACCTTTCTATTTCTATTTTGTGATGGTGGGGATATCGATAAGGTTTAAACTTGATAGGGTTTGACCCTGATTTAACATCAATTATGTGTTCTATACTTCTTTCAGGTGGTAGTTGCATCAGTAAGTCTTCAAATATTTGTTTATATCTCTGGAGTAATTTTTGGATTTCTTCTTTGAGCTTGTTATGTTCACATTCTTGTCCTTCTATTTGATGCCATTGGATCACATATGTTGATTCTCCTTTTTGAATGAGCTTCTCCATCTGTTGAGATGAAACTACTTGTGTGCTTGCTGGGTTGGAAACCATGTAGTTTATACATGGTTGGAAACCTTGTGTGCCTTACAGATCAAAAATATTGTAAGGAAGGGATGTAAAGTATTTGTTGTACTCATTATAAATAATGAATAGATTGATAAAGAAGATAAACCAGGATTTGAGGATATTCCAATCCTGTAATATTTCGTGGATGTATTCCCGAAAGAAATTCCAAGATTACCTCCTAAGAGATATGGAATTTATAATCGAATTAGTACCCAGACTGGTGCCTAATTCGAAATATCCCTATCGAATGAACATATTGGAGCTAAATGAACTAAAATTACAATTAAAAGAGTTAATAGAAAAACATTATGTAAGACCAAGTGTATCCCCTTGGGGAGCACCTGTACTTTTTGTTAAAAAGAAAGATGGTACCCTACATCTATGTATAGACTACCATTAACTTAATAAAATGACGATAAAGAATAGGTATCCTCTTCCCTGCATTGACAGTCTATTTGATTAGATACATAGAGTGACGATATTCTCAAATATTGACTTAAGATCTGGGTATCACCAAGTTAGAATTAAAGATGAAGACATCTTTAAAACTACTTTCTAGACAATATACAATCCACTATGAATTTGTGGTTATGCCCTTCGGGCTAACAAACGCACTAGCAACATTTATGTTCTTAATAAACAGTGTCCTAAGTAAGTACTTAAAAAAAATTGTAGTCGTCTTTATAGATGACATATTAATTTATTCTAATACAAAAGAAGAACATGATGAACACCTAAAGATAATTCTACAAGTGTTAATAGAACATCAACTATATGCTAAGTTCAGCAAATGTTATTTTTATAAAGATAAAATACAATATTTAGGGCACGTAATATCCAAAGAAGGGATATCGGTGGACCTAGATAAAATAAAAGCTATAATTAATTATCTTGTCTCTAAGGATGTAACTGATGTGTGATCCTTTATGGGGATAATAGGTTATTACATAAAACATATTGAAGGATTTTCAAAGATAGAAAAAACTATAACTTCATTATAGAAAAAGGGTGAGAAATTTGTTTGGGATTAGAAATGCGAAGACATTTTTAATAAACTAAAAGAATTACTAACTACTTCATCCATTCTAAAAATAGTTAATCTAAGAAAATATTTTATCGTATGCACTGATGCATGCAACGAAGGATTGGGTGGAGTACTCACACAAGAAGGTCATGAAATTACATATGAATCAATAAAATAAAAAAACTCATGAAAAGAACTATGCAAATTATGACTTAGAGTTTGCTGCAATAATCCACGCTTTAAAAATGTGGCACCATCACTTAATAGGTAAAATATTTAGGTTAATCTCTGATAACATAATCCTAAAGTATCTATTTGGTCAGCAAAATCTAAATGCAAGGAAAGCTAGATGGCTAGATTTCCTTAGCGAATATGATTGAGAAATAAAACATATTAAAGGGAAAGAAAATAAAGTGGTTGATGACCTAAGAAGGAATGCAGTAACAAGTTTTGTAGCTTCCATTAGCAGTTATAAAGCTGATTTGGAAGATAAATTGGAAGAAGGAATAAAGAGGGACCCAAAATACCAGAATTTAAAAGAAAAGGTAACTCAGAATATATCTGCAAATATAATTACAGATTACAGTTTTAATGAATAAGGTTTAATACTATTTAAAAACAAACTTTATCTACCAATAATACTAGAATTTAAGCTACTTATTTTGAATGAAATACACAAAATTCCTTATTCTGGACATCCAGGCTACAGAAGATGATAACCATGTTGAGAAAAGAGTACTTTTGTCCCAACATGAAAAATGAGGTTGCTGAATTTTTAGCTAGGTGTATCAAAATCCAGCAAGGAAAACTTGAACATCAACACCCACTAGGCCTTTTACAACTATTACCAATTCCAAATTGGAAATGGGAAGTCATCACTCTTGACTTTGTAACTAGTTTACCTAAAAACTAGAAACAAAATGATTCAATAATGGTAGTTAAGGATAAATTAAGTAACAAGGACACTTTATCCCTATTAAAAAAACTTATACAACTACTAATATTGCTGACATTTTTATGAAAGAAATCTATCATTTGCATGGAATTCCAAAGGTATTAATTTCTAACAGAGATACTAAATTTCCTGGTAATTTTTGGAAAACTTTATTTAAAGGATTAAATACTAAATTGAATTTCAGTACTGCTTATCATCTGCAAATGGATGGGAAAACAAAGAGAGTAAATCAACTATTATAATACATGTTACGAATGTATGTTAGAGACTATCCCAATAAGTGGGAATATTATTTGCAGTTGGTTGAATTTGGTTATAATAATCATTATCAAGATTCAGCAAAGCTAAGTCCTTTTGAAATATTATATGGTAGAAAGTGTAACACTCATATTACATGGAGCAATCTAGCAGATATATTGTTAGGATCTCACATGTTAAAATAATTGGAAGTAACAATGAAACGGGAACACGTCAACTTGAAAACTGCTCAAGACAGGAAAAAGAGTCATGCCATTCTTAAAAGAACTCTGAAGGAATTCCAAGTAGGTGAGCATGTGTTTGTTAAGGTGAAAAGAAGAAACAACTCCTTTAAACTAGGGAGCTGTGCTAAATTACCACCTAGGTATTGCAGACCATTTGACATCTTGGCAAGACTGGGTCTAGTGGCTTATCAACTAGGTTTGCACCCAATCTTAGGATAAAAAAGTGTTTTTCACATTTCTATTTTCAAAAAGTATATACATGATGTTGCTCATGTGATTGAATGGAATGTGATTCAGGTAGAACTAGAAGGATATTTTCTGGTGGAACCGGGTTGTATTCTTGACAGGAGAAATTTTTTTCTCCAAAATCACACCATTGGACAGGTAAAGGTGAAGTGGAAACACCTCAGTCCAGAGGAAGTGACCTGGGAACTAGAGAGAGATATGTGGGTGGCATATCCAACACTATTCCAAGAAGACTCAAAATAACTTAAGCAACATCAAGGATGATGTTGAGATTAAGGGGGGGTGTTTGTAACATACCCAAAACTGAAAAAATAAATATTTATTATTTATTTGAGAAAAAACATTATGTTAATTATTATTGTCAAGTTTATGACCAAGTGGGTCAAGGATGACTGTAATTGAAGAATTATTTATTTTAATAATTAATAAAAGGAGACACCTATTCAAGGGAGACTGTTAAATGAGTTTTCACTGACCCACTAGGAGAAAGGAGCAACTGTAGAAGGATGGTTGACAAGTGCCAGCACTAGAATTCACTTTTTAGTTGTTGCAGGAGCATAATACCTAAAAAAGTGGTCATGTTACCTGAGAGGGGGAACTGATCTGGTGGCTCATTAAATTCCAAAATTGACCCAAAGAACTAGGCAATATTTTATAAACCATCAAATTGAGCAAGAGACTCATCACTCAGTCTGATTTCTGAGAGAATGAATTTTGTGACTAAGCTGTAGAAGTCTACTGTGTGGCAGAGATCTTTGTCCTAGTGGTTCAATGAACAAGCTCAAGGTCCTAAGCAAGTGATTTGGCTACTTGAGGAAAAGGTTGGGTGGAACAATCTCCCTTAGGTGTTAGTCCATTTTCTGCAACACATCTAGGTTCCAACTCTAATCTCTATTATGATATTGTTTTACTTATGTTTAAGAAAGCTGTAATTTGTTTAAATTGAGGTTATAGTTAATAGATAATTATTCAATGATTGTACGATTTAGAATTTGTATAGAAACTGATTGATAGAGAAATGAAGATAAATTATCTCCTATATTTTTCCTTTCACCGATGTGACGTACTCTAGCACAGGAAGATATGAAATTATGCATGAGTAATAGTACTAGAATGATGGAATTATTATGTATGTTCGTTATTACAGCAAACATATGTATTATATTTATCATAATGTTTACAATATTCTGATATTTAGAAGACCGATATTTACTTAAATATATAAGCTACAACTATTAATAAAAATATAAGACCTTTACAAACAGTTACAGTTAGTAAAACTAAACCTTCAATTACAGAGTAAGTATAAGCACATATAAATAGAAACAAGTAATCTAGATCTTATAAGGGAATTTTAAGCCCAGTATTCTTAACAATTAAATCATTTTAATAACACCAAGTCTAGATCATCGACAAACCTTAGCACTGGTTACCGGATTCAGGTCAGACTGGTGATGTGTCTGCAGTATTTCTAATGTAGAAGGAAATTACAGCCTTAGCGTTTGTTTATGTTGAAACAATATGGTAAACCAAACAGAAATTAAAATATTTCCAATAATGATGAGAGTTTATCTATAGTTTCATGGCCTTTAAAATTAAATAAACAAAGTAAAATACACAAGTAAAAGCCTCACCAAACAATGAAACCCTAAGATCATTTTATAACTGATCCTTATACAAATTTTGACACTAGTTTACAAGTAAACAAAAGTAACTAGATATAACTAATTAACAAATGGTTGCATGGCCCTTGTTAAAGGATGAATGTAATCAAAGAAATAGTATCGCAACTGTAGAATAAAAGTAACAAAGCTTTTCAAAACATGGAATCTATTTGTATAATAAACCTTCATAATCATGCTAGTTATTGGTAACAATTAATATCTTTTGTGAATTATCTCACAGATTTTGTCTTCAAACAAAACGATAGAAAGGAAATATTTAACGTCTAATCGTGTCCTGGAAGGGACCATTGACTAGGTTTCCAACACTAGTCAAAGGTATATGTGTCTTCATTTCAAAAATGAGATGGGGAATTTCTATCCTCCAATACTTTATATCTTCTTTAAGGATTTCTTTAGATGACAACCATCTACGAGTGACGCAAAACAATAATGATATTTAACAAAAAAACATTTAATTACATAACATCAATTAGTGCACAAAAAACAAATATAAGGTCTACGATGAATTAAAGAAACACTAATCACATTCAAAAAAATCGCTAGTTTCCTCATGTATTTCCCAAGATTATATATAGCTTGTTTGACATTGTTGTCGAAGTTGTCTGAGAGAGAGAGAGGTAGAACATACCATAACAATATACAAACCACATCATTTAAAAAAAATAGTAGACAAACAAAATAACAATAACATGTAATATCCATGATCTGATATTCATATCAGAATATTAACTTTTTGCAAATTAACTGCATGTTTTAAAATAAAACTTGCAAACAACCAATCGACTTTTGGAAGCTAAGCAGATAAGGGAAAATGACTGATACTTTTGGTCACAGGGAAGCGGCCAAAGGGAAGAAATCAAGGACATAATAGGACTGATATAGTGTCTTACCTAACACATTTAGATCATGGACCATTGAGGTTTTAGAGTCTGCTCCGTGGAAACCCACTTCCATGCTGCTGGGTCACCTAACCGTGAAACTAGGAAGCAATTTTCTCATATCCACAACCAAAGGCTTCTATAAATTGAATAAGGTTCTGTTATAAGGTTATGAGAAATTAATCATAGATTCATGAATTTTAATAACAAATCAGAGGCAAAGGAAAAAATTCTACAAGTTATAAAGGTGAGACTAGCTTGTCGGGTATGTAACACTCCAAAAATTCATAAAATTTTAAATTTTTTCATGTAACATAAAATGTTCATAATCATCATTGCCTAGGAACAATTAACTGCTAAAGGTTACTTAAATAGTATTATACTAGAACTGATTATTTTGTAAATCTCTAGTTCTGTATATTTATTAGTTTGTTTTCATAATTCCATGTTAAGGTTTTGATTTAGCAGGTTATGATTTGGGATTAATAGGAAATGAAACCTATGTTTAAATATTAATACTAAGTATGCTTTACTGTCTTATGACAAGTAGGAAAGATATTCAGATGAGATCGAGGCTTACTTAGCTTATAGCTAATGCAGTGAAGTGATGCTTCTTTTACAGGTCCTTTACAGGTAAGAAGTTTTGTTACCAGTTTTTCAGATCAATATTATCATCTCAACTAGCATAGAATAAAATGCTAGTTAATTTATTTGTTTTACAGCTTGAGCAGAAAAAGAGGTATCAGTAAACCTATTGTTTATGATCTTCATAGTTGATAGTAATAACAGTAATTTTAATAAACTAAACTTAGCTCAGTTACTCTTCCAATTCACTTTAATTAGATCCTACTTGATTAATTTTTATCATTCTATTTTCTGTTTAAAATCTGTAAACTACTTTAGTGAAAGGCATCTTGTCTAGTAGTTACCCTTGTTTAAATACTTGATGTTAAAATAACCTCCCAGGTTTTTGTTTCTACCAATATCGAGTTATCCTAGAAAACTAAAGATTTGAGTATAGACATTAAGTATATTGACTGAAGGATACACGAAGAACTAGTACTTATTGCATAAGATAGTTTTAAGCTATTATAGTACTTACCAATTAGAGATGCATTAATACAACTTGTAATTCTTTGAGTTACTGTGTTATTACCTTTTTTTTATGTAAGGAAGAAAAAATTACTTCCTATAAAAATCTATCTCCTTTTAATTCTATCTCCTTTTTTTATGTAAGGAAGAAAAAATTACTTCCTATAAAAATCTATCTCCTTTTAATTCTTGTAAAATAATCCTCCTCTCTTAAGATACTATTGTTAAACAATTTATTAGTATCTAAAAATGATACTATAAATTATTACCTAATTTCATTAAATCAATCTCAACCTTTTACTTAGGTTTCAAGCATACAAACATTAAGATTAAGCTCTTCTATAAGGTCTTATATTATGATATAGTTTTGTTTATTTAATGTTTGTTGTGCAATTTATCATTGGAGAATTCTTGTGAATGTTTTTACCCATTCCTAAGGTTGTAATACAGGATACAAACCCTAGGACAAATACTATTTCTCTATGTCACTTGTTAGAGATATATCAAGCATAAACACCATGATAAGGGATGATATGAATTAATACAAGGTTATAGCAAAATTTTTAATTATTGTGACCAATCTCAAACTATAACATAAACCCACATTTTGCAAAGATTTATATATGCCACGTGGTCGCTAAACTATGGTTAGGTGTTGTTGTTGACTTTCGGCAATATTAAAGTGTTCTAAGACCCTAAAAAATTGCATTCTTCCCTAATCTTTTTGGCTTTGCTACGAATGTATAAGCGGTAGGTTCACGATCGTAGGGTTTTGCTGTCAAACCTCAACCATTTGTCATAGACTTTCTTTATTCCCCTCATCGTTCTTCTGCATTGAAGGATTTACTAGGGTATTGTTTGTGTTTAGCAACAAAAAACGGTTATAATATCATCAGCTTACCTATGTGAGCATTATTCTTTATACGCTGGTGTAATGGTGAACTGAAGAGGTGAGCATGACTCTTGGTTTGTCGTGGTGTGGCTTGAGACAGTTAAAGGTGTGATTTAGTTGGGTGTAGGGTTAGATTTCTTCGCAGCCTATTCTATAGTGTGACTTATTATGTGAAAATATTATTGTTTTTCAATGCCCAACTTCTTTGTGGCATTTAACTCTGCTCTGTTGTGGATTTGGGACTCAGATTTGAACTCTGTGAGCCGTGTTTCCTTCTGTCAGTGCTTTCTTGATGCTCTTCGTTCTTCCAAGATAGTGACTAGGGTTTTGAACATGAGCACCGTGCATTGTGTTCTTACCTAACAGTGCCTCCCTAAAGCTCATTTCACTTTTAAAGGTGGCTAGGGTTTCATTCTATCATCTTCTTCTTAGCAAGGCAAGGAGATAAACCAGGTAAAAACTCTTTTATATCCATTCTTGCACTGCTAAATTTTCAATGTTTCGTAAATGACAGGGGGTTTAACTAAATTTTGGTTCTTCTTTATTGAAGGCTTCATTTTGCAGAATCTTAAGTTGGAAGACACCAATTCAGAAGGGATGCACTATACGTTTCATCTGGTAAGCCTCGATTTCACTGAGGTTTCTCTTACAGTGGTGTATGATGTTTACTTTTAGTTTGAAGCAGTTCCTTGGGTTCTGATTTTTGGCTTGATCATGAATACTCTGCGTTGTAAAGAGATTTTGGGAGGCCAGGTGGCCGATACATGATATTTGGTTCAATTTACTGAATCCCTAGTGGCTGTTTAGAAATGGAGGCTTAGGGATTTCATAGCCAAGACTTGGAGAAGTCATGGCCTTCTCATTCTTAGATTTTGTTTATAACTTATGTTGTTTTTTTAAAACAAGCTTTTAAGCTATGAATCTGGTTGTAAAAGGACATGGGGCCGTAACTGATATGATTCAGTTCTAGGGTTTAACTGTTACTTATAGCTTGGATAAGCTCGAAGCTTATATATTTTTTTTATAAATTATAATTTGATAAAATTTATAAACTGTGGTTTTTAGGTAAAATATGGCAAATGTGATATTCTTTACTATTCTAGTTTTTCTCAAATCTGTTAAATATCTAATGAATTTTTTTTTACTGTAAAATCGATATTTGTTGTGACTATGTCTAAAAATGAAAATAAATCTTTCAAATAGTTAGTATTTAAATATTTTTACTGTCAATACTAATTTTCTGCAGTAAGTAAATAGAGAAAAAGAAATGGATTGAGTAATCTAATTCTTACTATATTCTTTGATTTTAAAAAAAATATGATGACAGGTTTTTATTTCTTCTTCTTTTTGTTTAATAATTTACCCAAGCAGTTTTTTTATTATTGTTGCTTGTGAATAGTGTAGGTAATTTCATTCAATCATTTATTCGATGCTTATGGTTATAAAAATAGAGTAGATAGGTTTTTAAATTTGTTTTAGAAGTGAAAAGGTGGGGTGGAAAAATTTTGGTTTATATATTTACAGTTCTTTTAAACAGGTTTATTTATAAACTCTAATCCCTCTTAGTATAAGTGCACAGTTAGTATTTCCTCCCAATGTTTCCCTAGTTTACATTTTACTTAGAGAAATTTATTTCGATAAATATCTAGCCCTATTTATTGTTTATGAAGTTAATATTAGATATTTATTTTTCTATGTGTATAATAATTGTTAATTACTATAATAATTATTTATCTATTGTGTAAACCATTACACAGACTAAGTAAATCTATATTTTTGGATCTTTTTTAACAACTCTGTTTATTTAATTCAAGTACTCTAACTAAATAAATACATCTGAAATAAAAAGGAAAACATACATACAAATCACACATATGAACCTGTAGAAGATAGTAATTTACATTCGTGCATACTTCGTTCGATTCTCTATCTGGAAATTAATCTAACCTACTGTACTAAACTACTACCTTTATAAAAGGTGTGGAAAAATACAGCTAGGTATTTGTTTATCTATCAGTAAAACTAGTCATTCTTCTAATCATTTACCCTAATATATCTAAATCAAAACTTAACTATCTTTTGCTGTAAAAATATTTCTCCTAGCTAACCCTAGCAGCAACAGAAGAACAACATAACATTTCATTGCTTAACTCAAAATTTTTAGATAACATAAACAATTAGATAACTAGATAAATCAAGTAGAACCTAGAAAAGTAGATGAGGTGACAACATCTTAAGGAACATGTTCCTCCCAACCAACTCTTGGAGAAAAGCTGGACTGCAATTCTCAGGACCCCCGATCTTGTCTCTTGGTCCACCTGGTAGAAGTACTAGGTGAGAGATGTACTTTAGTAATCCTCTGCAACTCTATTGAGTGTTCAGCAGTAAGTCATTTCTGCATGCAGTAGTATGAACTCAACTTAGAGTAGCTACACTAGTTCAGGTCTTCAACAATTTTCCACTCAAAACATACTTCAACTAGTCCCCTCCATCGAATTTTCTTGTGCACTTCATTCACTCAGAATGTTCACAAGTCCATAATTAACAACCTTAGCTATCTTTAATGGGAAGTTTTATTAGCATGCCTAGGACTTTTGGGTCAGTTTTCACTGAATGAGCCACCTTCTCTTGTTCCACTTTCTTGGGGAACATGACCACAAAAATAGGGAAGTTGCCACCTGCAATAGCTATAAGTAGTTTGAGGATGCTGCCAAGTGTCAATCTTCTCTCAACCTAGCCTACTCCACCAAGTGACCAGTAAAACACTCATTTAATAGCTCCCCTAAGCTGTTGTCTCATCTTTCATTTATTTATTAATTAAATATTCAGCAATTAAATTCAATTATCCTTGACCCCACTTGGTCATTAATTACAAACTTTATAATAAAATATATCATAATGTTTCTTAAAACATAAAATGTTTTACAAATTGGAGCATGTGACAAGGTAGCTCACGAGCTCCATCTTAATGCCTTTACAAATAGGGTAAGGGTGGTTCAGATTCTCTGTTTTGGACTTAGGGGACTTATATATGTCTGTTAATAACTCTTCAGAAAATTAATGTATTTATTTGGAGTCATAGAAATTGAAATATGGAAGTTACAACAAAACTAGTTATTTTCCAATGCAAATCTAGTCTTGGTTGACTTTAAATGAGTAAATATCAGCCATTTTGAATCAGAATGTTATGAAACTTGAAGGTACTATAAATAAAAAAATATCAAGACCATTAGGGTTGAAATAATTCTCATAAGATTCACAGAGGTCACCTCTCTTAGCACAACTCCAAAATTATGACTCCAGAGCTAGGAAACCCAAGGAATTCGATCTCTGAATCTCACAAACTTTAGGAATGACCCAAAGGTGGTATGAATATGATATTGAATAGTATATTATACATAAGAATACATATCATATCATATGCATGTAGAAATATCCATTACATAGCTCCAAAATTGCTAGAAGATCATATAACATAGAGAAGGAGAAAGGAGGAAGGGATGTCACTAATATGAGGCCTTAAAGCTCTCCAAGATGATCTGATAATGGACTGATAGAGACATAAAAAACTACAAAAAACCTCCTTCAATAGATGAAAGTTGATCCTTAGCCTCAGTAAGACGTGCAATAGAACTGGGAAGAATAATGGAGAAGGGGAACAATGGACTTGGGGCACATCACCTAAGATATTGAGTCTCACCACTCAAAAATGAAGCTTAATCTTCATTCAATTACAAAACATACATTCATTAACCAAACTAATGCAATTGGGTCAAATTGTCCTTTAATAGCATCCTCGGTGACCTGTTTAACAAGTGGAGGCCAATGGTGACCCGTGAGAGCAAGTCAACCACATAGAATCCCTAACCCTAGCCACATAAGCACCCTCCTTGGGAAATTTGGAATGTAAGACCATGTAGAAATGTTTCCATGTCCAACTCATCCCTCTGATATAGTAAGTGTGCCCTCCTTAGTCAAATAGTTGTTTATTTTGTTCATGACAACTTTATGTTTTTCCCTGCTTTTGAGACCAAGTCTCCATAAGGAAATTTTGCTCTACCTTTCGAAAACATTCATGCTTTTGTCCTTACAACTTTTCTGAGTTCTCCAAGAGGAAAATTCTCCTTCCTTTGCAAAACTTTCCTACTTTTGTCTCTCACTGTTTTTTTGCTTCTTTTAGGCACTTTCCCCTTTTCGTCTCTGACTTCTTTTGTCATAGAGTTTCCTCCTTTCCACTTTAGCAAGTTGACTTTCCCAATGTGCGCCCCTGACATGGAAATATTATTTCCACCTCATTAATTTGCACAATTAATAATAATGAAAAATACAAATTAAACACATGCCTCAATAACAATTAATTTAGCAAGTTTTATCCTAGGCTAATTAATTATTTCCTCATAAATAATTTGTGGATAAAATTCCCTGGGTGTGGTAATTAATGGATTTTTGACCCCCTTATGTGTTTTGCATGGTAAACAATTTTATGTCCAAAAATAGGGGGACATGACACAATATGCACTGGAATTAAAACAACAATAATACCATAATAATTACCATCATGAAGACATGCCAATCATGTGTTTTCACTCGTGCAAAATCACCTCTCTTTATTATGATATTCTTCATGTTTGCACAAAATCCAATGGAAAATTTAATTTTCTGTGTGACTTCTTTTGCAACATTACTTTGCTGCTCCGTTTTAACATCCATGGAAGTGAGTTTATATTAATTTGGTCTCCACTGCTATGAAATTGAATGACGTCTTTCATTGCATGGTTACCTTCTTGAATGTCTTTGCAAATTTTGACAATGTTTTCTTTGTCGCTCCTTAGATATTTACTTTTTCCTTCTTTATGGATTTTTGATGTATGTGGCATATAAATATGTGTCACTTCCTTATAGAGCACCACACTTGGTGTTATACAAACATTTTTATTTTTTCTTGTCATTAATATCTCTAATCCAATGTCATATATGAGAGATTCTCACATGAAGTTTACTTAAGTTTTGTTGGCCACTTAGGGTTGTGCTGCTAAGAATGAAAGTAAATATCAAACATATTTTGTGGCTACTTTAGACTTTTGTGTTTTTTCTGTAATTTCATCTATTAGAAATAAAATTCAAAATTATCACCATCTCATATAGGTTAAAATTTAAAAAAATGTTTTAATTTTTCATTTAATTGCTAGGGAAACTTTTAATTTCCGAAGCTCTTATAAGTGTAAACTATTTTTATTAAGAATGGTATTTTATCATGTAAACAAAATAAAGTTTCAAAAAATAATTTATCATTAAGAATTTCAATAAGTGTCATTCAAAATTTGTTTATAAGATAATTAAGTTTTTCTTTAAAGTTAATTTTAAATTTTGAGTTTCATAAATTTTCTCTCACCAAAATCAATTTTGGCTAGCTCATTCTGTTAAGGTGCAGGTTTGGTCATGGTCATCATGGAGAAAGCGATCTGAGGGTGTGTCAATGGTCCATTGCTACTCACCAATAACAGGTAATTGACCAACAACAACAACAAATTCTCTCACCAAAATTATATTATAGTTAAGAAATTTTAAATCTTTTTTTTGAATTGATTTGTATTTCACATTAATATTATTATTAGCTAATCATATGATTTAGATGTTTTCTTATTTTAAGGATTATTAATATTTTATTATTTGTAATGATTATGAATTGCATTTCAAATACTTGAGTCAATTATTTCCGGCTCACTTTGTTTTGCAAGGCTATTATTTTACATCATTTGATGTTGTAATATTGTTAAATCAATAATGATGTAGTATTTTTAAATTTATAATATTAGAAACAATAAAACATAATTTATTCGCAATTTTTTTTTATAAAAATGTAAACTATATTAATAAAGAAAAGACTAATCATATTTGAAGGAGTATAATTCAACTTCTAATTAACTTCTAGGTTTTAAATTATTATTAAATTCTTAACCAATTAACAACAATTTTAATTATTTTTACACTTTTAAATTAAATAATATTTACAAAATAACATTAATCCTTAATCCTATATATCAAATATGATTTACAATAACAATTTAATTTCATAATAAAAAGTAAAAAATACCATTAAAATTTAAAAAAATAAATATAAATATAAATATAAAAATTTTAAATACATAAAAAAATCATAATAAAAATATTTTTACAAACATAAAAAATTATAACAATAAAAATAAAATAACCTAACTACTCCATAATAATATAAAATCTAATAGCAAACCCAAATCTATTGCAAATTATAATAGTTTCCATCATGTAGAGGCCCTTATCGCCCAATTTGATGGAAACCTCGCTTAAGGCGGGCATTCAATAAATACCACAACTCCCCCATCGAAATAATTTGGCACACATCATAAGCTCGAAGTATTACGACGTCTTTTTGGTAGGCACACGTTTTTTTGGCAGCGACACGTTTTTTAATTTCAAGTGACACGCATGTGGGTATAGAACGAATTATATTATTTTTGTGGTTACTTTGGAATTTTTTTGTTTTTCTTTAATTTCAATATTTATAAATAAAATTTCAAATTATAATTATTTTATATAATTAAAAATTAAAAATATTTAAAATTTTTGTTTTAATTATTAATGAAACTTTTAATTTCCTAAGTTCTTATAAGTATATACTATTTTCATTAAAAACAGTATTATATCATGTAAACAAAATAACATTTTAAAATATAATTTATCATTAAAAATTTCATATAAATGTATTTCAAAATGTGTTTATAAGATAAGTAAGTTTGATTTAAAGTAAATTTTAAACTTTGAGTTTTATAAATTTTGTGGCTAGTTCATTAACTGAAGGTGTGGGGTGTGGTAATTAGGGATAATGGGGATCCCACGGTGACATACCTAGTTTCCTAGTTTCCAGTGTAGTTTCCTAGTTTCCAGTGGTTTCTAATGGGCTGAGTGACAAGTAATTGAACAACAACAACAAAAACTCTCACCAAAATTATATTATTGTTAACAATTTTTAAATCTTTTTTTTTAAATTAATTGGTATTTCACATTAATATTATTAGCTAATTATATGATTTAGAAGTTTTATTATTTTAAGGTTTATTGATATTTTATTATTTGTAATGATTATGAAATGCATTTCAAATAATTTAGTCAATTCTTTTGGGCTCACTTTGTTAAGGTGTTGGTTTGTTTTGCAAGGCTACCATAGTTCCAAGTTATTTTACATTATTTGATGTTGTAATATTGTTAAATTAATAATTATGTTGTAGTATTTTTAAATTTATAATATTAGAAACAAGAAAACATAAATTCTTCCCACCATATATAATATATACAAGGACTACTCTTATTTAGTAGTATTGGGAAAAAAAGGCTCACAGCCTCTATCCATTTTTTTAAGATAAGTTTGATGGTTGGTGTGGAATTCGGTTAAATATGTTGTGGTCTGGTGAAATGACCGCAGAGTGGTTTGATGATTGGCACACAACCATCATGGATTACACAGTTTGTATTTAATTATTATAAATATTCGGATGTGGATCCCATTAGTTGGATAGTCGGTTCTTAGATCTTAATTTAATTTGGTTTTACTATAATTGGGTTTCTTAGATATTTTAACTAGATATCTCTTTGATTTTAGCTTGATATCTTGGTTCCCTTTACTTAATTTATTTACTTAAGATCTCTTGATTTCAGGATATATAGAGGCCCAACATAGATACTTCTAATTAAATCGTATTTGATTATTTTGATTCAAATCTATTATTTCTATATAAATAGTTATTTTATCTTAGATTGTTTTCTCTAAATATGAATGGTAAAACAGAGATTTGTAATCGCACCTAGATTTGTATTTGTCTGCGATTATCATAAATTAATTTATTTAATTATACCTTTTAGAATATAAATAGAAGTCTCTCGACTCTCTCTATCAAGTCTTATATTTTTTAAACAATGCATAGTTTGTAAGACTAATTTCTTATTCGTTTAATGGCTCACATGAAGAGACGCATGTGGTAGGTAGTTACGATTCTTGAATGCTAACGGAAACTCCTTCTATGATGGGCAAGTGGAGTATAACCGTCTTGGGAACCGGTCCTCTCTCCACCCATAAAAGAACCTTCAGAATACCCATCGTGTAAGTTTGAAAGAACGTATAAGAAAGGGGTAAGAGAGAGAAACCGTTTTCTGCTTTGGAAGGTGAAGCAGTGATTAATCAAGATTTTGATCGTGTCCAGATTTCTATGCTAATGGAACGAGGTAAGTAAATAGTGATTGTTTAATTTTCGCTTTAAATAATACTTGTGAAGATCATGATAGTTCTAGATCCTGTAGATATTGATTGCATAAAAGAAATTTAAGTTTACATGTGGTATCAGAGCATGCGTTGACAACTTTCATGTTTTTCCATAATGATACACACACACACACACACACACACACACACACTAATATGCTGGTATTTGGCCATCAGGTATGAAGTTTGAAGTTCATTTGCTAGTAGATTCAATTTCTCTCTAGTTTTGTATTTTTAAATCTCAGAGTCCCATGTAGTTCCTTTACCCATTTTCAAAATGTTAATGATGGATTGAAGCAAGGCAAGCATTCATCCTAATTTATCTTATGTGCTTTTCTTTTAAATGTTAATTGAAATTGTATTCTTTATTTATTTCTGCGTAGATTGTGTATTTTTTTTCATTTTCCTGAGCATTAATTTACCTTGAATTGTACAAAATGTGTAAAACATTATCTTGGTTCATGGGTTTATTGACTTGCACTAAATTTGATTCTTTTCCTCGTTGGGCCATGAGATAATTAGAATTTTATATATAACAATTAATAAATAAAAATACTTTGCATTAGATGCATAGTTTGCAGCTTCTTTAGTATGATTATCAGCATCTTTAGCAAGTTTTATTTTATTTTTTATTTTTTTAAGTTCGGATGCATGGAACTTTAAATAAATTTTATTTAAAGACAAAAAAGATGCAAATAGAAACCAATACAAAAAAGATATAAATTGAGTTGAATATGTCATGTTTATTTTATTTTTATTTTTATTCTTTTGAAGATAGTGGTGCTTTCATTTAAATGGAAAGGTATTGAACATATTAGTGTTGATTTAATATGAAAAGTCATTATATTGATTTAAGGTCTATATTAAGATACGGTTTGGTAGCCATCAAAGTGGTCCAACTGAAATGGCACGTAGATATCAAGTCAAATTATCGAAATTTAGTACATGTTTCCCTAGTGTTAAAATAATGACTCTGCAAATCACAATTATTTAATCACAAAAATATTAGGTTGGCCCAAAGGTGCACCATTTTTTAGAGATTAATTAATTGGAGTAGGATGGTTGGTGGGTATTCACAATTGAGGTTGGCACGGATACTCAAAGGTAACGGACTTCTTAGTTGTGAATATTTTATCAATTAGTCCTATTAGGTGAAAGGAAATCACCATAATTGTTAATAGTTTACCATAAGATTAGCCCAAAGGTAGGTCACGGTAATACTATTTAGTATTGTTTAACCATGTGTTTTTTTTAATGTTGCTTTATTGTAAAATTATTTATAACTCTTAGCATTAATGTTGTGAGCATGAATTTATGATTGCAGTGTCAGTTCCTATTTCACTACATTCGCATGCCTCTTCTGTTCCGATCTTGAATGGAATGAATTTCTCAGATTGGAAAGAACAGGTTCAGTTTCACCTCGGTGTTCTAGATCTATATTTAGCACTTGAATCTGAGAAACTGGATGCTATTACTAGTGACAGCAATGTGGATGAAAAATATATATTCAAAGCATGGGAAAAATCGAACAGACTAAGCCTTAAGTTTATGCGGATGACTGTAGCAAACAACACCAAGTCAACTCTTCCTGTAACTCACAATGCTAAGGAATTTCATAATCTGTGGGAGAGTGTTTCTGAACTGCAGACAAGTCCCTTGCTGGGACACTGATGGCTAAGCTTACCACCATGAAGTTTGATGGTATGCGTGGGATGCATGAGCATGTCCTTGAAATGACAAATTTGGCTACTCAATTAAAGACTCTTGAGATGAAAGTGGATGAGTTCTTTCTTGTGCAATTTATTTTGAACTCCTTGCCTCCTCAGTATGGACCGTTTCAGATTCACTATAACAATATTAAGGATAAGTGGAATGTGAATGAGTTGGCCAGTATGCTCAATCAAGAAGAAAAATACTTAAGTAACATGGACAACATTCAGTTCATTTCACAACTTAAGGAGCCGAAAGGAAAGGCAAAAATCCTAGAAAGGGCATGAAGCGAATACCACCAAGGCATATGAGCCTAATCATGGTCCTTCGACTTATAAGAAGGAAAAGAATAGTGATAAGTGTCACTTCTTTAAAAAATTCGGGACACTATCAGAAAGAATGTCTGAAACGTAGAGAATGGTTCGAAAAGAAAGGTATGTATTTAAATACTGTTTGTTTCAAATCAAACCTAACTAAAGTTCTTTCTAATACTTGGTGGATTGAATCTGGGGCTACTACTCATGTTTCTAATACAATGCATGGATTCCTTACAACCCAGATCACAAATCCAAATGAAAACTTTCTGTTCATGGGAAATCGGGTTAAAGCTCCAATTGAAGCCATTGGAACTTATCACTTATTTCTAGATTCAGGTCATCATTTGGATTTTTTTTAGACTCTTTATGTTCCTTATATTTCCAGAAATCTAATTTCCTTGCCTAGACTTGATATTGATGGTTACTTATTTAATTCTAGAAATCAAAATTTCAGTTTGTATAAGAGTACCTCTTTTGTTGGTTCGGGTATTCTTTGTGATGGTTTGTACAAATTAAAACTTGATGATCAATTTGCAGAAACTATTCTTACCCTGCATCATAATGTTGGTACTAAACGTAGCCTCACGAATGAAAATTTCTCATACTTGTGGCATAAAAGACTGGGACATATTTCCAGAAGAAAGGTTACTGAGATTAGTAAAAGATGGGATTCTCTTAAGCCTAGATTTTTCTCATCTTGGGGTATCTGTAGATTGTATTAAGGGAAAACAAATCTGTTAAGAACCTGTGTCAACCCTCCTCTTTATTTTGTTAGTATATTTTATCGGACGCATATGCTTTGTAAGTCATCCCATCAGCATGTTGTATTATCCCACATTCATGGGGAGTAAGTAATAGTTGTTAAGTTGTCTAGTTATTATGTTTCATTATCCCACATTCATGGGGAGTAATAGTTGTTTAGATTAGACTTAGTATATAAGTATGTGTTGAGGCTAATGAAAGCAACGAAGAGTTATTTTGTATTGAGCTTGCTCAAAGAAGGTTGCCCCCTTGAAGTGGCCTGCGATTAATAAAATATCTTATGTGATCCATAATTTATGTTATATTGTGCATTTTTATTGTTTATTGTAGGAGGTTCTCCACATCTGGTAATAGAGCACTTTTCTTGGAACAAGTGGGATTTTTTTTTTGGGAAAAAGAAGGGGAAAAATTGGGCAGTGAATTTCACATCCATTTTTGAAACTTTCTGTGCAGATTCAAGAAAAACAAGTTGCATATCTGAATTTATTTTTAAAAAATACACAGTTTCAAAGAAAAAATCATCTCATTTGGAGTTTTAAAAGTGGAGATATTGCGGGATTAAAATCAGCAATTTTTCAGGTGACAGCCGTGGAAATTGTAGAGCGAAAATCTTTTGACCGGGTGCCTAGATTTCTATTCTGATTTTGTGGGTAGAAGCAGAGTGGTTGTTCTAGTTCTAGAAAAAGGCTATAATAGTAATTCTGAGCAATATAGATCGGGTTATGCTCATTTTAAAAGTTTTCGTCTCAAAACCCTAGCTCTAATTACGGGTTTTTGGGCATTGGGTGGAATTTTTGCCACATTTTTTCTCGCACTATGATTATTGCAGTAGTTCTTCTTCTTGCAGTGGTATTTTTCATTTGGATCAGGGAATAAACCATATCTGCTTAACTGTGGGAAGTACTTGGGCATAGCTCTAAAACTCATTTTGAGGAGCACCACAAGAACCCTGAAGCAGCTAGCCATTGAGAGGACCTGCAAAGCAAAAAGGAAAATGACCCCCACTAGATTGACTAGAGTCCCATCCGTGAGGAAAACCAAAGAGCTGTTGTTTTTTTCCAAACAGTTAGCAGTTTTACCTGCGCCGTGAAGTGAGGGGTACTACCCCAATACTCAATCCTGAGACAGCCTTGGTGCCCGAGTGATTACATTTTAACCATTAGGAAGATAAATATACCTGTGTTCCATATCTATTTAAAGTTGATAATGCACAGAATTCCATAATTGTCATAGATCATTTCTTTAGAAAAAAAAAGTATAAATTTCTGTTTTTTAGCTATATATTCCTTGATTTAGCTCCGTTTCCCTTTAAAATTCACAATAACCCCTGTCATTCCATTCTACATATTTCATTCATTGAGGACCCTATCCCAAGTCCACTTCCCAAAGCTTGAAATTCCATCTCGTTCTTTCACCCCACTTCTAAAATTCACATTTTTTGTTTCCTTGTCCCTCAGAAAGGGTGCACAACCTAGTTACCCACTCGCATCTTTCCCAACTCAAAATTTTCATTTTCTAAAACCCTCTCTATTTTTTTCCACCCATTTCTGATATAAAAAAAAAAAATCTCGCTTATGGTTGTCACCCGCATAGGAGCAAATAGACAAATGGAAGAAGAACTTGTCACCCTCAAGACCAAACTCAAAGATCTGGATCAAAGATTTCTTGACCTCCATCTTCAGCATTCAGCCATGAGCAACCGACAATATCATGAGTCTTCTGCAAACACTGAGTTCTCTGCTTCCAGCAACTTTTGTGGGCTGAAGATTGAATTCCCTCGCTTCAATGGTGATGATCTAAGTGGATGGATACACAAGGTAGAACAATACTTTAATATGCATAACACTTTTGCTGTCACCAAAGTCCCACTTGCATCATTTCATTTGGAACATGAATCCCTTCAATGGTTTTATTGGTACATCAAGGATCATGAAGAGCCCCAATAGATAGAGTTTTACAAGTTCCTTTTGCACTGATTTGGCCCTAGTGTTTTTGATGAATTCACAGGAGCACTCACCAAACTTTACCAAACTAGCACTGTGAGAGAGTATTAGATAGAATTTGAGAACTTAGCCAAGAACACCGAAGGATTTTCTAATGCATTCTATGGGAGTTTTTTTTATCAGTGGTCTTAAGGATACAATCCGATTTGACATTACAATGTTCTGTCCCAACACAATGATGGAAATCCTAGGGTTGGATAAGTTGGCAGAGGACAAGATTAGGGCTCAAAAACGCCACAAATCCACTTTTGTTATGTTCAGAAATATGGTTCCCCAAAGACATCCAAGCCATCTAACTCCTAGAACCACTCCTATCAATCATTTGTCTGAAGCCGAGAGGTGGGCACATAGGGAAAAAGGACTTTGTTATAATTGTGATGATCAATTCACCCAGGGACATCAATGTATTGAACACAAGCCCTATTTCTTGGATGTGGCTTCTCTGCCTACACTTGAAATTTGTGACACTACTCAAGATCTAGAATACGATCAGGTCATCATTCCACAGCCGCCTATTGACCCTTAGATTGCTAAACAAGTTGATTGTTTTGTCCATCCTTGCTCCATCTTTAAAGTCATGGTTGTCAATGGGAGCACCTTACCTTGCAAAGGCGGGTGTCGCAGTGTGTGTATCTCTTTTGGAGATTATAAATTGCACTCTAAAATTTTTTCCATACCCCTAGGAGGTTGTTCTATGATTTCGGGAACTCAATGGTTACACACACTTGGACCCAACTTATGGGATTTTGTTGAACTGTGGATGCATTTTTTAGTCAATGGGAAAAAACACACATTCAATAGCTTAGAACCAAGGTCTCTCAGCATCACTAGCTCACATTGGATGGAAAATATCCTTAAGATGAATTCACATGGTGTCATCACTCAACTACATTTCATTCAGATGCAACCTTCGGCAGTCTCAAATACTCCCTTGGATCTTTCATTCTGATGCACCCTTCAGATGCCTGATTTTTCCAAGCCCTTCACTCTTGAGAGTGATGCTTGTGACAGTGGAATTGGTGTTGTCCTCTTTCAAGATGAACATCCCATGGCATTCACTAGTAAATCCCTTCTTGGAAAGAATTTATCCATCTCCACATATGAGAAGGAAATGATGACTATTTTGCACGCAGTATAGAAGTGGTGGCCATACCTCTTAGGGAATCCTTGCTGCATCAAGACTAATCACCAGAGTCTAAAATATTTCCTAGAACAATGGGTCTCATCCCCAACACAACAGAAATGGGTTAGAAAACTCAGGGGTTATGACTATGAGATCAATTACAAGAAGGATAAGGACAATATTGTGGTGGATACTCTTTCTTGCGCATTTGATGCCCCTGTCTCTCTTTTAGCTATTGTTATGCCTATTCCAACTTGGCTGCACTCTGTTTAGCAAGGCTATGTCAATGACTCCTCATTATATGAAATCATTCAATCGTTGACCAGTAACCCTTCTGTGGTACTGCATTTCTCTTGGGATGGCTCTTTTCTGAGATACAAGGGTCATCTGGTGCTTCCCCATAGCACAAATATTAAACATGTTGTCTTTTATGAACTCCATGTTTCTCCATCAGTAGGGCACTCTAGGTTCATGAAAACATATGAGAGGGAACGATGTCACTTATTTTGGAAGGGAATGCAACGAGAAATTCAACATATGGTTTTCGAATGTGTTCCTTGTTAGCACCACCAAGGTGAAACTACACTCCTTTCTGGATTTCTTGAACCTTTTCCCATCCCTACAAGGATTTGGACATATATTTCGATGGATTTCATTCAAGGGCTCCCCATATATGGAGGGAAGACCGTAATCTTGGTTGTGGTTGATCAGCTCTCTAAATATCATCATTTTTGTGCTCTCATCCCTCCATATACCGCCTCTTGAATAACACAAATTTTCATGGACAAGATATTCCTTCTTCATGGAATCCCTTCTTCCATTGTCTTATACTGCAACACAACTTTCACAAGTCATTTTCTCCTTATTGACACCAAACTACATATGAGTTCAGTTTATCACCCACCAATAGATGGTCTGAATGAAGTCATCAACAACTATTGGGAAACTTATCTTTGTTGTTTCACCTCTGAAGAACAACATCTGTGGGTAAAGTGGCTCCCTTTCGCTGAATGGTGGTACAATACTTCCTACCATATTGCATCTCAAATGACTCCATATGAAGCATTTTATGGTCACACACCTCCAGTACTCCTTCCATACACCCCTAGCAGTTCACCAGTTCAGGAAATTGACATGGTTCTTTGAAACCGACATCAGGTTCTTCACATTTTGCAGGACAATCTTCACATGGGCAAAACCCGCATGAAACACCAAGCCAATCAGCACCATTATAAACACACTTTTCAAGTCAGTGACATGGTTTTTCTTTGTCTGTAGCCTTACAAGCAATCCTCCTTGAAACTCAAAGGGAATCAAATGCTCACTCCAAAGATCTCTATTCCATATACAGTTCTTTAGAAGATTGGGTATGTTGCTTATAAATTGTCACTTCCTCCTTCTTCTAGCATTCAGCAAGTGATTGGCACCAACATCAGAGAACAAATTGTTTTACCAGAACAGGATAATGAAGGATCCATCATTTCATATCCAAAGGCCATCCTCAATAAGTGCACTTATCAGCTTCGCTCTCGGTCCATCACATAGGTCTTAATTCAGTGGCACAACATGCAACCAGAGGATGCTATATGGGAACCACTCCTTCAGATTCAGCAACATTTTCCACATCTAAAGATTTGAGGACAAATATTTTTTTAAGAGGGAAGGGATGTTAAGAACCCATGTCAACCCTCCTCTTTATTGTGTTCGTATATTTTATCGGACGCATATGCTTTGTAAGTCGTCCCATCAGTATGTTGTATTATCCCACATTCATGGGGAGTAAGTAATAGTTGTTAAGTTGTCTAGTTATTATGTTGCATTATCCCACATTCATGGGGGGTAATAGTTGTTTAGATTAGACTTAGTATATAAGTATGTGTTGAGGTTGATGAAAGCATTGAAGAGTTATTTTGTATTGACCTTGTTCAAATGAGGTTTCCCCCTTGAAGTGGCTTGCGATTAATAAAATCTCTTCTGTGATCCATAATTTATGTTTTATCGTGCATTCTTACTGTTTATTGCAGGAGGTTCTCCAAAAAATCAAACACACCAGAAAAAGTGCCACAAGAAGTACTGAGCTTCTTGAAATTATCCATATAGACATTTGTGGGCCTTTTGACAATCCATCTTTTGGTGGAGAAAAATATTTTATCACCTTTATTGATGATTTCTCACATTATGGTTATGTTTATTTGCTGCATGAAAAAACTCAATGAGTGGATGCCCTTAAAGTGTATATGACTGGAATTGAAAGACAATTAGATAGAAAGGTGAAAATCATCAGATCTGATAGAGATGGGGAATATTATGGAAATTATGATGAATCAAGGCATTGCCCTGGCCCATTTGCTAAACTCCTTGAAAAGTGTGGCATATGTGCACAGTATACTATGCCTGGAACACCACAGCAGAATGGTGTAGCTAAAAGGTGTAATCATACTTTAATGGATATGGTTATGAGTATGTTAAGTAATTCCAATTTTCCCAAGTCATTATGGATGTATGCTCTTAAGACCGTTGTATACTTATTAAATCGGGTTCCTAGTAAGTCAGTTCCAAAGGCCCCTTTGGAACTGTGGACAGGAAGAAAACCAAGTTTAAGACACCTGCATGTTTGGGGTTGTCTAGTAGAGGTTAGATTGTATAATCCACATGAAAATAAATTGGATTTTAGAACGATCAGTGGTTATTTTATTGGTTATCCTAAAAATTCCAAAGGGTATAGGTTTTATTGTCCTAATCACAGTATGAGAATTGTAGAGACCGGTAATGCAAGATTCATTGAAAATGGTGAAGTCGGTGGGAGTAATAAATCACAAAGTGTGGTTATCCAAGAATTTAGGGTACAGGTCCATGTACCTATGGCTTAAAAGGAAATTGTTGTTCCTATCGTTGTTGACCAACCTGACAAAATTGAACAACAAATTAATAAAACACCACTCCATAATGAGACTATCACCAATGAACCAATGGTAGAAGAACCACAAGAATTAGCATTAAGGAGATCTCAAAGGGAAAGGAGGTCTGCTATTTTGGATGATTATGTGGTTTATCTACAAGAATCTGATTTTTATGTCGGGGCATGTAAGGATCCGGTTTCATTTTCACAAGCCATAGAAAGTAATGATTCTCCTAAATGGATTGATGCCATGAATGGTGAATTGAAATCAATGGAACAGAATGAAGTCTGGGATATCGTTGAATTGCCCAAAGGATACAATAAAGTTGGTTGCAAATGGGTCTTTAAGACCAAATGCAACTCTAAGGGTAATATCGAATGACATAAAGCTAGACTTGTGGCCAAAGGTTTCACTCAGAAAGGAGGCATAGATTATAAAGAGACCTTCTCTCCTGTGTCCAAGAAGGACTTGCTTAGAATCATTGTGGCATTGGTAGCTCATTATGATTTGGAATTGCACCAAATGGATGTGAAAACTACTTTTCTGAATGGGAGTTTAAAGGAAGAAGTCTATATGGACCAACTTGAAGGTTTCTTCATTAAAGGAAAAGAACACCTGTCTTGCAAACTTAAGAAATCAATATATGGACGTAAACAAGCTTCCCTAGAATGGTATCTTAAGTTTCATAATACCATTACTTCTTTTGGATTTAAGGAAAACACTATTGATCGGTGCATATAACTGAAGGTTAGTGGGAGTAAATTTATATTTCTGATTTTGTTTATTGATGACATATTGCTTGCCACCAGTGATCTTGGTTTATTACACAAAACCAAAAAGTTTTTCTCTATGAATTTTGAAATGAAAGATATGGGTGAGGCATCTTACGTGATAGGAATTGAAATATTCAGGGATTGATCACGTGGATTGTTAGGATTGTCTCAGAAGGATTATATCGAAAGAATTCTAGAGATATTTGGAATGAAGAAATGTTCATCTTGTGATGCCCCTATTCAGAAAGGGGATAAATTCAGCCTTATGCAATGTGCATAGAATAAATGGGAATGAAAATAGATGGTAGTAATTCCTTATGCTTCTGCAGTAGGAAGCCTAATGTATGCACAGAATTGCGCCAGACCAGACATCAGTTTTGCAGTTGGTATGTTGGGAAGATACCAAATTAATCCTGGATTGGATCATTGGAAAGCTGCAAAGAAAGTGATGAGGTACTTGCAGGGAACAAAGGATTACATGCTCACATTTAGGAGGTCTAATAATCTAGAGGTGATTGGCTACTTAGATTCATATTTTGCTGGATGTGTTGACAATAGAAAGTCCACTTTTGGTTATTTGTTCCTATTAGCTGGAGGAGCAATATCATGGAAAAGTGCAAAGAAAACTATCACTACTACATCCACTATGGAATCTGAATTTGTGGCATGCTTTGAGGCCATAGTTCATGGATTGTGGTTGTGGAATTTTATCGCAAGGATTGGGGTTGTCGACTCTATTGCCAAGCCGCTGAGAATTTATTGTGATAACTCTACAGCTATATTCTTCTCTAAGAACGACAAGTATTCTAATGGTGCTAAACACATGGAATTGAAATACTTTGCCGTCAAGGAAGAAGTTCAGAAACAACGAGTGTCAATTGAACACATAAGCACACTGCTTATGGTTGCAAATACATTGACAAAAGGATTACCATCAAAGAAATTTAAGGAACATGCCAATAGAATGGGTATTGAACATAGCACATAATACAGTTTCTACTTTGATGTAATGGATTGCATTATGTTATTTGTTTTATTTGATACTTTGAGATCTTAATAAAGGTGTTTCTATTTGATAATGTACATACATGTATGAGAATAAATGTATGATGACAGAAATAGTCTCTAACGAGGGACATTATTGTTGGACCTTATGAATACACTTCTCGTTTATAGACTATATTAAACAGGTTACCAATGTTTTGGTACATGGAAGGGACTATGTTTCTTTATTGACATAGAACCGCCATGACTCACATTACTAAGTTGTTTAATTATAGTATTATGATGACCAACTGAAATTCAAGATGGATATGATTTATGGCATGCCTAATTTACACCTTGTTAAAATCTAACATTAAGTTATCATATGTGCCAAGTGGGAGAATGTAAGACTAATTTCTTATTAGTTTAATGGTCCCCATGAAGAGACACATGTGGTAGGAAGTTACGATTCTTGAATGCTAACGGAAACTCCTTCTATGATGGGAAAGTGGAGTATAACTGCCTTGGGAAACTGGCCCTCTCTCCACCCATAAAAGAACCTTCAGAATACCCATCTTGTAAGTCTGAAAGAACGTATAAGAAAGGGGTAAGAGAGAGAAACCATTTTCTGCTCTCGAAGCTGAAGTAGTAATTAATCAAGATTTTGATTGTGTCCAGATTTCTGTGCTAATGGAACCAGGTAAGTAACTAATGATTGTTTAATTTTTGCTTTAAATAATACTTGTGAAGATCATGATAGTTCTAGATCCTATAGATGTTGACTGCATAAAATAAATTTAAGTTTACATAGTTTTGGTTAATAGTTTGTATAGCTGAACATTGCGACATTCTAGAGAATATTTATTTACAGTTTAAATTTCTGGTATTCTCTATAGGAAAAGTAACTTGTGATTTCTATATTCCTATACAAAGTAAATGACTAGTTAACACCCTATATAGCAAGAATTTATAATAAATAAGAAAAAAAGAATACTAAATTATACATTGTGAATTATCAGTTTATAATACACTTAGAACTAAAATCTACTTTCGGACCGTAATTACCAATACTAAAACAATAGGTAAATTTTAGTAAGGAATCTATCACCACTATCCACAAAACAAAATTGAAGCTCTCATTCCTCCCAACCAACTCCTAGAGTAGCCAAAACTTACTTTCTCTAGAACCCGTGATCCTGTTTGCTGAACCACAAGGGAAAATTATGATCAATGCGACATCTATTTGCATCAATACATTATTTCCTCATCCATTTCCATTCTCCTACTTATTCGATGGACATATTATTTTATAGTATTTTTCTTAGGACTTGGTCATTTATGAGCCTCTTTCTCTTTAGTGCTCCACAAGGGGTCTTGACCTGATTTTGGGGAAGATGCCTCATGTGTCACTTGAGTTCTTGCTCAACAATTTTCGTCCTTTGTCATTTCCCCTTGTGGGTAAATCCATTCCAATTATTTTTACTTTATTTGTCAAAATATTAAAAAAATATATTCAAAGTAATACATAATTTAACAATTGTTTGGTGTATTACATAATTTCAAAGCAAAAAAAAACTTAAACTAGAATGCTAGCTAAATCTTTAGGGATTTTCCTATGCTCCTCTTCTTATGGAAAAATATTTGAAATTAAAGCCAGAGGTGAAATATAAATCAACATGAGTAAATTGTTAATGAATCATAGATTTTAAATTTGCAAGGTTTGTTGTGAATTTGAAATTATAGTGTTTGAAGGGAAAACTTTGAAAAGTAATGGGGATGACTTGTCTAGTTATTATTGGCGTTTCCATGCATTTGTACATGTGTTGAATTTAGCAAAATCCTTGGTTGAGAACTTTTCCTACTTTTCAAAAACCATAATAAGGCTACTATTTGGTGGACTGTGTGCCTAAGGTAGAAGGGTAAGATATTTTTTTGTTAGTCTTCTAAATTGCATGACATAATATTTAGTTGAAAAATGAATGACATTTTATTTTTATTTTTAAAGAAAAAAATTATGACATGGTTTGTCGTAAAATCAAGAAAATGTCCCACAACTATATTTCACATCATTTCTAGTAACACAATAATATTGATACAAAAGTAATGGTGGTCATAGCTAGTTTTTTATCCTATTTGTAATTGAACCTTTCATACAAAAGTAAAGGTGGTGGTAACTACTTTTTGTTATGGTAGTTTTAATTGAACCTAAGGATAGTGATATAAGTTTGATGGTTGAAGGAATGATTATTATCATTTGTATCGATATTCTTTATTTTGTCTTGAATATGTAAATCCAATAAGAATAAATAATACTATGGTGATCTACATGATAATAAATTTGGGTGTAGTGACTTTCTTATTGCCTCCATATCATTATAGAAATCGAAAATAATAACCACACTACATTTAGACATTGATATTTAATAAAAGTGTATATATGTCAATTTTTAATAACTAATTTTAAATAATATTGAGAATTTTTAGTATATAACTTTGTTAATTGTTATTACTTTTAAACAATTATGAAATTACATATTCTATGTAATAGTATAATATTCATACATCCAATCATATACATTGAATCATTTCTTCATAATATTTTCATATATCCATCTTAAAATAATATTTATTAAGTATCAAAAGCCATCACATTTCATGATGTAAAAAATTTCCTAATATAAAAAAAAAATGAGATATAAAATTTATATTTAAAAAAGTTTTATACTTCTTTATTTTTATATATTAAAGTTTAAGATAAATCTATATTGATTTTACTTTTTAATTAATGTTTTTGTAAATTTTTTAATTAAGTATAAATATGTGTCATACTTCCTTATAAAGCACCACACTTGGTGTTATACAAACATTTTTATTTTTACTTATCATTAATATCTCTAAACCAATGTTATATATATATATATATATATATATATATATATATAATGTCAAATTGTTATGGATGATAGGTTCTAAGATGAAATGTTCTACTTAATTTTTGTTGGCCACTTAGGTTGTGCCACTCAAAATCCAAAGTAAATATCAAACTTATTTTGTGGATACTTTAGATTTTTTTATCTTTTCTTTAATTTCATCTATTAGAAATAAAATTTCAAATTATCACCATTTGATGTTTTAAATTTTTGTTTTAATTTTTCATTTAATTGTTAGTGAAACTTTTAATTCCCTATGCTCTTATAAGTGTAAACTATTTTCATTAAGAATGATATTATATTATCTAAACAAAATAAAGTTTCACAAAATAATTTATCAAAGTTTCATATAATTTTAATTCAAAATGTCTTTATAAGATAATTAAGTTTGATTTAAAGTTAATTTTAAACTTTAAATTTCATAAATTTTCTCTTTTTTGCTACCTAGCTCATTGGGTTAAGGTACCAATAGTTCATTGTTATCACATGGAGTGAGAGGTAATTGAACAACAACAAAAATTCTCTCACTAAAAATATGTTATAGTTAAGAATTTTTAAATCCTTTTTTAATTAGTTTGTATTTCACATTATTATTATTATAATTAGCTAATGATTTGATTTAAAAGTTTTCTTAATTTAAGATTGATTGATATTTTATTATTTGTAATGATAATGAATTCAATTTCAAATATTTTCATCACTAAGGCTCACTTGATTAAAGTATTGGTTTGTTTGCAAGGCTAAAAGAGTTCCAAATTATTCTACATCATTTGATATTGTAATATTGTTATATTAATAATAATGTTATAGTATTTTTAAATTTATAATATTATAAACAAGAAAACATAAATTATTCTCACTATATAAAAGATCACATTTATTAAAAAAAAATTTAAAAGATTTGATATTGTAATATTGTTATATTAATTATAATATTATAGTATTTTTAAATTTATAATATTATAAAAAAAAAACATAAATTATTCTCATTATATATAAAACATCATATAAACTTTTATATTAAAAAATAAAAAAATTAATATTGTAATATTGTTATATTAATAATGATATTATAGTATTTTAAATTTATAATATTATAAACAAGAAAAAAATCCAAAGGCTGAGCATGCAGTTTGAAATTCAACTCGTTAGTTTATTTGAAAAATCTTGTTCTTGCTATTGGCTTTTAGATCTAGAAGATTTGGAACTCCTTGAGATCATTTGTCATTGTGCCAATCAATATCCTTTGTTTAGGTCCAGAGAAAAAGTAAAGTTATTAAAAATGCAAGGCTAATATGATTGTCACAATCAAAACCCTTAGGGATATTTAAGTTATTAAAAATGCATTCTAATCTAAACCTGCGAGGCTGCGACCATAAAATAAACCCTTAACCATGTTAATCAAACAACCGCCATCTTAACATGATCTACTACAAGCATATCCAAAGTGGCAAACCTTTACTCAATGTTAACACGATCAACTACACACATATCAACATGCCAAACTATGAGATGTATTGTTCTCATTATAGAACATGGCATAAACGTAGAGGCAAAGAGGGGCATTTCAAATCATAGTTGTAGCCGTTATCATTATAGAAATGGAAAAAACGTGCAAACAATCGGAGGATCTCAAAAAATCATTTCAAATCATGAGTAGCAGTTGTATAATAACTGAATTCTCGATCAGATTTTTAAAAAAAAAGCAAAAAGATGAACATCCAGTTTGAAATTCAGATAAGAAGCCAAAGGCTGAGCATGTAGTTCGAAATTCAACCCGTTTGCTCTTGTTCGGAGATTTGGAATTCAAGGAGATATTAGGGTCTCCATGGACACAGCCATTCTTGGCCACTGGAGTCTAGGTTTCTGTATTTGGCAGATTGATTCTCTGCATATTTTGTTTTTATAGGTCTTGTTATACATGCTGGTATTTTTGTTATTGGTGTTTCAATTTGCATCTGAAAAATTAATACCATCTGAAAAATCTTTGTTGAAAGAAATTATTGACAGTGTGCTCTTGTTTGCTTGTGCTGCAGGACTTGGTAGAGATGGAATGTCAGAAGTTGGCGAGTAAAGATGTAAAGATCTAGGTAGAAAGCTGGTTACCTGAAAGAAGGAATGAACCATGGCTATATAAGGGAATGAAATTTAGTTGTAATACTTTTTTGGGTAGAACGATTCCATTATAAGTACACAATCCATAATCGGCCTTAGTTCAAGCTCGGTTTGGTAGGTCATCATCATTCGCTCTCAGTATATTGAATTTAGTATACTTATTTATGGTTTTATTGTTGTTTCCATGGATTATTGTGTGTATCTTCTTCTCCAAGTTTTGTTTTCTGATAGATTGCTTAATGTAATATATGGCTGCATCCACTAATATATAATTATTTGCTACTTTGATGAGCATTTATGAGTGACTACTGAATCTTTGAGGGTTTGGGAGTTTTAGGACGTGAGAGGACTAGGTTTCTTAAAGCTAGGGTTTCTATGTTCGCATCTCTGCTCTTGGGATAATGATCTTGATGAATACTTTACATGCCGTAGCTGATAAATCCTCATCCTGGGATAAGGATCTTGATGAATACTTTACATGCCATAGCTGATAAATCCTCATCCTAGGGCCGTAGCCATGGAATACATTCTGCATAAAAAGCTCTTGGCTCCTCCATCTACATCATCGGTGATGCTATGTTGGGATGGATACCCGATTTGTGCAACAATCTCAGTAATCTCATATTCCTTCGCATATGCAATATGGAAACACTGAAGGGATCTTGATGAATTGCAACACGATGGCAACCAGGTCGCTTGCATAGTCCCTGGTTTCCCTTCATCCATGACCATGGCGGATTTTACTCAACACATGTGAGGAGCTAGAGTATCGATTCATTGAATACATAGGAAATGAGATGGACAAGCCCGTCTGGGCAGCGGGGCCTCTTCTGCCCTCTTCTTCTTTCTCGGATCAGTCGGGATCATCTACTACTGTAACACATGATAGAGCCATCCGCAACACTAGGAAGAGTAGTATCCATGAAGACCAATGTCTGGAATGGTTGAATTCCAAGGCACCTGCAAGAGTTCTCTACGATTCTTTCAGCAGCGAAGTCGGACCCTCTGATGAAGAGCTTAGAGAGCTCGCTCTTGGATTGGAAGAATTCATTTGGGCTTTAAAGAATCACTTCCATGGTCATCCTCCTGGTCATTTTGGTTTCGAAGGTCGTATCAAGGGATTGCGTTTGATAATCCGTGGTTGGGCGCCTCAGTTGCTCATACTGTCTCACCCTTCGACCCAAGGGTTTCTTTCTCACAGTAGAAAGCATTGGCCACGGCGTTCCCATCTTGGCATGGCCCATCAGAGGAGATCACCATTTTACAATGCCAAATTGCTCGTTAATGACCTCCAGATTGCTGCCTTGATCGAGAAGCCAACACAGGATGGGATGGTTTATAGGGAGGAAATTGGCATTGGAGTGAAGTTGTTGATGGAAAGCAAGCATGGAGTCCAGTTAAGAGAAAGAGCAGCCTCTCTTAAACTCCATGAAGAGACGGGAAGGAGGATAGATTTGAAATTGTGATTATATATATGGTGACATTCTCTCTTTTATTAAAATTGTGATTATATATGGTTCCATTCTCTCCGGTGTGGTCAGTTTCTCTTTAACCATGTTGTTTTAATAGTATATATATTTCAATATAGATTCCTAGTGGGCTCTGTGAGAATCATGGAATACTGATCAGAAATTGCACTCGATTTTTACCTATGGTGGTCTCGCCCTATTTTCCAATGATCCAGATGGTGGTCTCTCCCTATTTGTCACATTGGATATTGGGATAATGAAGGGAGAGGAGTCTGGCTGGCTGGTCTGAGGCTAGATTTGAAATTCAACCGGTTAGGTTTCTTGAAAACTATGGTTATTATTATTATATGTCATTTAGTTTATTAATATTCTTTTTGAAAATTCTGAACTCTAAACTCTTGAAATTGTGCAGCTCACATTGCAGACCGACCCCTCCGCTCAGCAGTTGATGTTAGGAAAGGTGGATTTGCGCCAAGCAGCGATTAATGGCAGTTGATGTTATCTATTTGCAGTAAGTTTGGGATTTATTTCTTTATGTTTCTTGTTTTATTTTCTTATAAACCCTGGGCATTTTCTATGAAACCCTTGACAAAGAACTTATCTTCACTGATTCTTCCAATAATTCACTCGTTCTTCCAATAATTCAATGATGGCGGGGTATTGATCTTCACTGATTTTTTGTCCCGTCCATAGATGATTCCATTTTGAGTTTTATAAGAAGCAAAATCTAGCTTAAAAAACGTAATCCCTGTGGTCACGTCCTCTCCACGAAAAAACCCTTTGAACAAAAGTGCAGATCAATAAAACCTTTAATTCACCCCGTTGAAGATATCCATTTTCTAAGAATAAATGGTGTTCAAGCTATCTGTTTTCTGAAAGTAATTCCTAATTCCACAAATTAGGGTATGGATTTAATTTCTTATGCTTTTTGACGATCAAGCTATCTGTTTTTTTGAGAATAATGCCTAATTCCATAAATTAAGGTATGGATTTAATTTCTTATGCTGTTTTACGATCACCATCATAATCAGGGATTTATTCATGAGACCCTCGGAATTTTTTTCTCAGTTTTTATTTGGAAATCATGCTTCCATGGGGAATGATCATTTCCTTTTCCTGATCATCTATGCATTGGACAAAGAACTGATAACATGAATTCATGCGTTTATACTCCTATGATGGTTGGGTATTGATCTTCACTGATTCTTCCAATAATTTCTTAGTTATCAATTCTTTGTCCCTTAATAGATGATCCCCTTAATAGCTTATATATGACGCTTTTGAGTTTTATAAGAAATATAATCCATCTTAAAAAACGTAAGCCCTGTAGTCACATCCTCTCCATGAAAAAACCCTTTGCATATCGACAAAATCTTTAATTCACCGAGTTGAAGATATCCATTTTCTGAGAATAAATTATGTTCTTATTTTTTTTACTTGAATAAATGGTGTTCAAGATATCCGTGTTTTATGAGTATAATGCCTAATTCCAAATATTAGGGCATGGCTTTAATTTCTTATTATTATTTATCATCATCATAATTAGGGATTTATTCATCTACCACTTGTTCATATCGTTGGATGATCTTTACTGATTCTTTCAATAATTTCTTAGTTATCAATTCTTTGTCCCTTGTATATACTATAAATGATCCCCTCAATAGCTTATATATAACGCTTTTGAGTTTTATAAGAAATAGAATCCAGCTTAAAAAAACGTAAGCCCTGTGGTCACATCCTCTCCATGAAAAAACCAAGTGTACAGAAGTCCAGATCGATCAAACCTTTAATTCACAGCGTTGAAGATATCTATTTTTTATTTGAATAAATGGTGTTCAAGATATCTCTTTTACAAGAATAATGCCTAATACCACAAATTAGGGCATGGCTTTAATTTCTTACCATCATCAATCATAATCAGGGATTTATTCATCTGCCACTTGTTCAGATCGTAACTCGCAGACATCGCTGGATGATCGCATGATCTTACAAATCAACTCATGATGGACATCGATGGATGATAGCAAGAACAAGTGAGTAAAGGAAAATCAACCAGCAATCGACAGGTAAATTAATCTCACTATCCAAGCAATGATTAATGAAATAAAATGATTGAATATGTCAAATTAGATTTGAGAGATTGTTGTGTTCTAACATGTTTAATATAGTTTTTATCAAATATTTAAATGGAATGAATTAGAAGATGAAATTAGATTTCATAGATTAATTTTGTTTTAAGTGTTTTGGTAGTCTTTGTGTCTTTATGGAAATTTTTATTGCATAATAAACCTGACATAAATGTTTATTGCAAAAACCTGATTGTATAAAGGAACTTAGTTTTGTTAATTATTTTGTAGTTGAGGTAGAGGAATCACTTTTAACTGTTAGTATAAGCATTTTGGATATTACATTTATCATCATCTTTTTAATTATTAGGGTCATTATTTTGTATATTAGGTATATTGGATTAAAAAAATGCATTTAGAATATTAATTTTTATTTAATAAAAAACCTTAAAATTATATTAATTCATTATATGCTAATGAAAAGAGAGGACCAGGTTACAAACTAGTTGTTTTGGCTCAGCATTAATGTTTTTTTTCTTCTTATTTTTCAATTTTATGTTTGTTATTATTTTACTATTGTATAAATGAAAGGTTTTAGAAATTAAAATCAAGTAGTCTGTAATTTTTTTTCTTGGCTCTGGGTGGACAATCTGCTTCATTCGTGGTCTTTACATCTGCATTTGGACTAGCCAATGGAACACTTCATCAGACTCCTTTTGAATTTTTGTAAACAGGGCAGAAATTAATTGAGAAATTGAAAGAGCTACACATTAGAATCGCCATGACCGATCTTTAGCCCATGAAATGATTCAAATGAAAATTGGAAATGGAACGAATTGTCCATGGAGCCCTCCAATCACGATTTACGAGTTCTTGGCCGTCTCTTTACATTTTTCATCCTTTTTGTGCTTTAATAATAAAATGGCAAGTGGATGAATTTAAGTTTTTTTAAATAAGTAAGAGATGGTTGATTATATTTAAGTCAAGTGGATGAATTGAAGTTTTTTAAAATAAGAGATGGCTGATTAGATTTAATAGTAAAAGGTAAGTGAATGAGTGTAAGTGATTTACGTTGCCATTGTCTTGTTTCTTACAAGATAAATTGAATTAGAGAGTATCTCTAAGGTTATTTAAACATATTTATATTTTCTTTAATGACAGAAATAGCATAACCATTCTCATTAAGTTAGTCAATTGGTTTGTGATATATGTTACTAAATAAATTTGTTTAAATTATTGCTAGTAATTGATTTTTCTAAATACTAGTAATTAAGTTTGATTATAATTATTTTAATGAATATTTTATAAGATAGCCTACTAAAATTTTTCCATTGACTTTGTAAAATATTAGTCATTTAGTTTTCTTGGATTTGGCTTTATACATATTTTATGGCGTGATAGTCTATTGATTGTTTTGTTTTGGGTGTTGAAATAGTTTAGAGTTTTGTTAGATATTAATTGTTATCTTGTTTACTTTAATGATGGTAAAGAAAAATTTAAATATTTTTTAATAGTTAATGTTATTTTTCTTTATATAAATTTAATTAGAATATTTAACTGAGAATAAGATTGTATAAATTTTTTCTATGGATATTAAATTGTATACATTTTTTATATTGTTTGCATTAGTATGCCATAGGGTTTCTATTAAAGTAATGTGTAGAGTGATTTTCAAAGGACCATTTTGGGAAAATGCCTGGAAACAATTTTCTAACTCGGTATCTTGACACATGTGCCTTTTGTTGTAGCTCGAAACTGGGACGCCATTGCGCTAGTAATAGGTGGAGGGAGGTAACTCCCAAAGAAGCCCTCCTAGTACACCCCAAGTTGGGTGGTCGACCATGTATACACAAGGTTTTTAAAGTGGTCTAACGAGGGACCCCCCTTTGTTGACACTCTATTCATGCAACCTAGGCATTAGGATGTATTTCTTTGGTAATTATAACATATAGATATACCATATACATATATAGGATCTCTCTCTCTCTTTCTCTCTCCTAATCCTACTCCCCATATCACTTAACACCACGCTAACTCTCTCTCTCTCTCTCTCTCTCTCTCTGCCCCATCACTATACCCCCCCTCTCTTGAAACTCCCTAATATTTACCAAACCCATACTATCCCCTCCCCCCAATGTGATGTTTATTTGTTTCTCTCCTCCAATCCCCATCCGCCCCTACACCTAATCACCCACACCCTCATCTCTCCCTCTCTCTCTCCTAATCCTGCTCCCCATATCACTTACCACCCCCTAACTCCCGCTCTCTCTCTCTCTCTCTTCCCCATCCCTATACCCATCATTCTCTTAAAACTACCTAATCTTTACTAAACCCATACTTACCCTCCCCCTAATGTGATGTTTATCTCCCACACCCTCCTCCCTCGTCTCTCTCTCTCTCTCTCTCTCTCTCTCTC
>LPNX011205756.1:73792-141343 GCA_001517045.1 Pseudotsuga menziesii | reverse complement strand
ACAAGTCTGCCCTAATTTCAAGGACGTGGACATATTGAAAGTGTATAAAAGAAAATCACTTTCCACTCCAAATATATCAATCCAAGCAGTAAGAAGATAACTCGCTAAACTAAGGCAATTTGTGGATTGAGGAAGACAATTTGTGGACTGAGGAAAGAGCTCGTTGGCTGAGCAGAGATGGACTGAAGATTTGGTGATAGCAGCAAAACATTTTTTTTTTGTTTTGATCCTTGGATATCCAATGAAAGAGAGCTGGCAGCTGAGACTAGTAGACTGTTTTTTTTGCAGCTGAATAAGAGGAGCAGACCCGAATTATTTCACAAAGGTATTCTAGTTAGTCACGAATTGCATAAAAGAGAAGTGTGCTCGTGGATTGAGGTGAAGAATTCACTGAGGCAAGTTTACTGTGGAAACTCGGAACAGTAGCAGCAGTAAATATCGGTGGAATTTTTGGTTTGTGAGCTCTAATTTTTGGGTGAGGTAGCTGCAATGAATAAGTGGAGTGTGGATGACGATGTGAACTCTGATATTTTGGGAGTGACAGAGGTAGCCACAGCAAACTCTTAGAGCAAAGTTTTTTTTGTTTTGTTTTTTTCTTTAAATTTTTTTTGGGGCATAAAGATTACGGGTGTTATTGAAGAAATCGCAATAGTGGCATAAAGAAAAAAAATCTGCGGACAGACAGTCCTATCTTGGACTTGTTTTGGGGTTATTCTTCTTCTCTGTAATTGAAGGTAAACGTTGAGTACGATGGAGCAGAGATTGCATGGTTATATTCGCAAATAGCAGAGATTGTATGAAATCGCAGGCAGCATGGCAAATCACAGAAGTGTTTTGTGAATTGATTGGCGTTGTTAATTCTATGAGATTACAAGTAGTCTTGTAGATGACCAATCACAAGAGTATGAGTAGTCTGGGGTTGTTATTATTTTTCTTCTGATATTACAAACAACAAATATGTTATTGTGCTGGAGATCATTTTGTTTAATTGAAAATGTGATTCATTGTTTGAAATATGGGGAGAAGAATAGAGTATTGTGAATTTACGGTTGTCATTAACAGCCTGTGCTTGGGAAATCCAACAAGCAGTAGCTTCCTTCGATTCGAAGTGGGTAGCCCGGTAATGACCAGAAAGCTGGTCCTTAGGGATTCTCTTCAATCCCCACTAACAATGAAAGCCTAATAAAGAATGAAAATTTCAGTTCTGGTTCTTCTTATAAATTATCGTTGTTGTTGAGATGGACGGTAGCGGCCCCAGTACTTCTGCTGTTGCTGTAGCTGTGCCCAGAAAAGCATCTTGGAAGCCCGAATATTGTGCTCATAGGATCGATGGACATAGTGACTGAAGCATTGATGTGAAAATAATAATTCTTCACAGGATTAACAAGGCATAAACATCTCAGAATATTGAAATGTGTTGAGATAAGAAAATTCCCTGATACCATGACCGGAAGCTGAGTTCCTGTGATTCCTATTGAATGAAGTTTGAAAGTGATTAATAATCAGAATACTCAATCTCCGTGATGAAAATGAACATGACAGAAGTCCATGTTGAATAAGAGTCAAAGTCACAGGACTGCAAAGGAGTTTGCAAGAGAAGAACATACAATCATGGCAGCTTTAGGTGTATGAAAATGTCAAACAAAGGTTGCTACAGACCTCACCGACAGCACTCCAGACGCCATGCACCCAACAGTTCCTATTCGGGCCAACAAACACTATTGCAATTCCCTCAGTTTTCCTCTTTCAACCTCAGATGTTAGGAGTACTAGACCGTCCTCAATCGAATTGGCTCCGGGATCCTGTCCACCAGAACTTCTCCGCCCTTGTGCAGGGTTATGGTTTTGTGACTAGGCTGGGAATTCTCCCATACTTCAGCCCAGCTCGCTTTGTACACTTTTACTTCTATTTTACTTATTGCATTGTATTTCTTTTAAAGGTGGGTCGTTTGGTCCTCCCACATGCACGAACATCATTGTAACCAACAGTCCTATTGACCTACTTTGTGGTCATTAGTGGACATAAATAAAATTATCTTATCTTATCAACTATATGTTCCTCCTACTCGAGTTGGGTTTCACTGGATTTTTCCTTATTCTATCATGTCTACTACTTATGCCCACAATGCACTCCCACGGACTATGTCTATCATCTCCTCTACATCCAATGCATATAAGAGGTCCTCTTCTCCTTCCACTTTCAAAATCACAATGGCCTCCACATCATTGAGTTATAATCAAGGATAATAAGACTGGGGCACTAGACGTTCAAAAGATTCACTTTCATCCAAATTACCAGAAGTAAATAGACTTGATCTATCCACAGTTCCACTGGATCTGATTCAATCATCCCTTCTCTTGTTGTTGTTTATAAGTTTTATTCCAGCCTTTAAAGTCATTCTCAAGGTTTTCTCAATATTTTTTAGGTTCATAAATCCCATCTCCTTTTGGGTGGAAAAAATGAAAAACTAAATCTATTAATAAATCTCATAACCCTGACTTGAGGTCCCCTTTTCATTATTCTGATCCTTTCATTATTCTTATCAAAGTGGAAAAACATTCATTGTAGTCAACCACTTACTAAGTTACTCATCTTGTTTCTTATATATTGGAATTCCTTGAATAAGAGTTGCTCATAGTCCCAAGTCCAATATTCACACTTTACCACCTGTAAAAAATCTCCCATGAAATAGGAAATAAACCCTATGTTCCATCAACCTAGTGAGTGTAACTCATCTACTGCACATCTGCATTGCCCTCAAGTTTTGAGATATCAAATCAGCTTCCTCGTGCTTAGAAAAATTAGAAATGTTTAAAACATCACAATCCCCATATTCTGCACTTTATGCTAAATCTTGTTGCAAAGCGTCAACCTTGTCTTTCAAGTTAACCATTTTCTCAAACTCTTTCTTAGTTGGCATCACCACTAACACATCTCAAAAGAACAAAATCCTTGCAAAACACCAAGCTTTCTCTTAAATCTACTCCTCTCTACCACTACTCAAGAAACTCCTAACCTTGACCTTTCTTGAAGTTTATCCTTTTTACCTCTACCAAACAAATTGCAACCTTCTCTTGTATGAAATACTATATAGCTCTGATACACTATAGATCCACTAATCAAGAGATCATGTATATGTCTGTTAAGGAGCAAAGAGAAGAGAGAAGAGATTCTGAACATTAAATGTCAAGAAGACATTACAACAGATAAATCCTGAGATTCCTTCTATGGTCCGAGAAGGATTGTTTTGGAGAAGACCCCGTTCCTTAATTACTTCTTGGAAGCCTAACACCCTATTAATTACACGTACAAGATGCTTCCTAATCAAGATGTGGTTATTTTTTGTTGCAATAACCTAGTTATCTACTCACTCCCAAAAGCAACACTAACTCCTGCTTACATCCTCACTCTAGAAGCATTGTTGATAATATCCTCTGGGCTATAACCAAACGGGTTGTTTTTGTATCTAACATTATTCTGTTTTTCCATGCCTCTCCTCTAATTTAGAATAGATGCTCCTACTGTACTGTAAGGGAATTTATAAGTATTAAATGAAACCAAATTGAAGAGAAGAGATAAAGAAGTACGAATTTGTCCATTGTGTTTTTTTGGATTGTAGCTGTGTAGAAAGTATTTACACCATCTCTACACAGCTACAATACAGGAACACAAAATCTATCAAGCTGTGAAAATGTCAATAGTTTAAGTAAGGATTTGTAATAGACAAAGTAATGGGAAAGTGGCGTTGACCTAATGGCAAGATTTAAAATATAGGCCATCTTCTGCATCCATCTTCTCGTGAAATGAAATATTTGACATTTATAAAATCCAGTTGTTCTAAAAAGAGCATTTTGAATGGTTTTGATGCGAAATTCTATTTGCTAACAATCTATCAACAATCCAACACAAAGGTCACATCCAGCTAAATTGCCTTAATGATCTTAACTACCCTCACAGCAATTTCCTAAGTTTGCAATATTGTTATTGATTCTGTGCCAACTGAAAATCACATCAACAAATGGAGAAAACAGAAACTCACCTGCTTTACTCTTGGATCCAAAGAATGAAGAAAAGTTTGTGGAGAAGCAATGAATTTCCCTACAGGGGCAGAAGTAGCCCCTGCCACCATTCTGAAGAACTTCTCTCCAATGAACTCCTGAACACCCACCATGGGCAACACTCTTTTCCACTCCTTTCCTCTTCCGCCTCTACCTTCTTCGTTGGTAATAGCCAACACCACTGTCCTACTCCCATATCTCCTCATTTCCCGATATCTGTTAGTATTTTTCCTTGAATCGATTGTGAATGTTGTTCTAAAAAGGGTATTCCCCACAGGGTATTTTGGGCAGAAACCACTTTGGTTTCGAAAAACACAAAGAAGTGAGAGAATTTGAGCATGGGTGAATTGCACGGAGCATCGTCCCTGAACTTAAATGGGTAAAGTGCAATCAAATGACAAATGAGATTTGATCATCGTTCATTCTTCCTCCTAAATTTCCCATATCCAAAGGAAGCTTTGAACAACAATCTTTGTGACCATCCACTTCCAACTGCTCTATAATCCAGGCAAGTCAATTTCTTATCCATCCACGGATCGTGAACCCAGTCTCCTGGCTGACCCTGTAAGGTAAACTCTCCAAGGAAATCGATGTAGCAGACCTGTGCCATCCATTTTCAGCTGAAGCAGACCCAAATCTTGTGTTGCTCCATACCCAATGCATGAACATCCAGGGCCTGCAAATCAGGACGCACTAGAACAAATTTACCCAAAAATCCATAAATAGGGGCGAAATACCAAATTTTTAAGCTATCTACCAAAAATTTGGGCGAATCATCTTCATTTATCCTCCAAAACTGTAAATTTTTGGTGATTTCACCTCCATTAGGGAAGAAATCGGGGCGAATGTCACGATTTTCCCATCGACGGATTGGTGAAATTAGGTTTTATGAATTTTCATAGGTTAATCGGGCGGGATATTTAGTAAAGGGAAATTATATATAAAATAAAATATGGGCTAATTTATTAAATTAAAAAAAAAAATTAATATTAAAAATTTGCCCATCTTTTTTTGGGTACCCCTTAAAATTCGCCAATGGGCTATAATTCGCCCCTAAAATCATCCCTGGTATCATGTCTAAACTGGCATATAGGTTAGGATTTCATATCCGCTTGCATTTTGCATGACCTTATGACTATTTCATTTTAACCTTAGGTATGAACCCATTCCATGGTATGACAGAACCTTCATGTTGTTGTTAGAAGTGATATTATGTGAATGGTAGAGCTTTCCTATACATGGGTGTCCTAGTTTGCTCCCTTTTGCATTTGGTACCCATGCTGTGAGTTCTCTCTTAGGTTCGGGAGTCCCTTTTAGTCCCTCCATGTCCTTGATCAAGAGCTTCATATTCCTCTTGAACTTTATGCTGGCCATTCCCCCGGGAGTCGCTTATTTCAAGTTGTAATTGCATTATCATGAGCTTTTCCTGCCTTCTTGAGCCTTATGCCGGCTTCCCTGACTTTGATTTTCAGCCATATAGCCCAAGCTTGTCTCATGTCTAGCCATGCAGAGCCATTTTATATATCATTTGTAGCTTGATTCCCTATTTTTACTGGGAGGGGATTTTCCCCTCAGTGTCGCTATCCTACACATGTATCCTTGCATTAAGCATAGGTATGTTCCACTACTTGGAACTGGTTTGTTTTCCCCTATGACACTCGTCTCCTCCTAGTTTATAACTATAAAGCAATTTTATTCTTTTTCAAGCTTTTTAAAATATTTGAAAAAGTCCAAAAAAAAAATCAAAAAACCAAAAAGCCAGACAAGGAAAGATGTTATCTTTTGGCAGCTGTCGATTCATGTCGCCTTCGAATAGAGCACTATACATCACATATGTTGGTTGGTTTTATATTTTGACTTTAGGAGTTGTAATCGTTTATCTAAGTTTATCTCCACTGACTGGTTAAGCTTCCAGTCCCCATGGAGCCTCTGTCGATGCCTCTTGTGTCGCAGAGATATCCCAGTTTGTATATCGAGTCTATGCTGCCTTTATTCAGTCACCATTCACCGTTATGCTCTTGTTCAAAGGAAGTTGAAACTTGAGTTGGCCATTCCTTAGTTATCTTGACTTTGCATGTCGGCCATTCCCAGTACAGTTACTAGTTTGTGCACCTTATGATTGAGTCCTTCCACATTATACAGCTTTGCTGAGTACCTCATGTTGGATGATGGGGGGTGCCTTAATGCCCTCCTTCCAGTGGATTTCATCCCATCGACATCAGATAATTTATTCTGGGATTGGAATCTAGAGTCATTTTTCGTGCCTTGAGACTTGCAATCATCAGTAGCAGGTTCTCTCACCATCGATAGTATTTGGGAATACATCAATGTCCCCTGATCGATGGATCCTATCAAGTGTTCGACCTCAACACATTTATTCACACTTGTTAGTTTTCACTCTAGTACCTTGATTCCCATTTTCATTATCAATGGGTGATCTCATGTCTGTTAATAGTATACATCAATGACCAGTAATCAGACGATGGACTACTATGTTTGACCTCGACACCTCTATTCACATAGTAGGACATGTACTCATATTGTTTTGTGTAGAAGACCTTCTATATTGGTGGCATCTCTTATATGCTACCTCCTTGGTCGTGCCAGTGTTCATGAGATTTCAGCTCTCATGACTTGATTCCAGTATATGTTAGACATTTCCATCCATTATGGAGATCTTGATCCATTCTATATCTTCAGCTATTATGGAGATCATGATCCTTTGTATATCTTCATCATGGAGATTCTTATCTATGTAAATTGTATGTGGCAATGACCACTTATGTGATATCTTGTATCATGCCTATTCATGGCCATTGTACTCTTATGTATCTGGGACTACTATATGTATTTGCAGTTATGTGCATATTTCTATCATTATACTATGCTGATTAGGTGCCTGGTCTTCCATTTGGGATCCTTCATCACTCCACTTCTGGGATGGACTTATAATGTATTTCGGCCATCGTATGACCCCTCTGACCTCACACATTAGGGGGCATATGTTATAGCTGATTTTACCACTCTAGGTGAATCACACTTGTACAACCTTTTCCTATCCCTCTGCAGACTCCTTAGACCCCTTGGACCATTTTTTGTCCTTTGATGTTTCCTTGACCATCCCTAAAAACATATGTAAATTCATATACGCGACTTTCAAACGCCTAATCGCGTATATACGTGGGTTTGACCACTAAAACCGTGTACATCGGGATGTGTACAAAATCCAAATCCTTTTGGAGTTTTCCTTGACATGGATCTGACTCACTTGACTCCCGGCCTTCCATATGCCTTGAGATCGCTCGGTTTCGACATTTCATTACCCCTTTGAAAAGCTATATAAGGAAATCTTTGGTAAATTGAAGACATATGAGAGAATTGAGAGAAAAGAAACTATACTCCATTGTTGCTGGAACTTGTGCTTGAGTATTCATCCCTATGTCCCTTGGAGCACTTTTGTGTTCTTCCCAAGCTTTCCTTTTGCTTGTGAGCTTGCTATTGAGAGATGGAGGATTGAGGTGGTGGAGGCCCAAGTGGGGGATTTATTTTCTCCGATTCGTAGATGTGCCGATAGAGGTTGTATCCATTGTAATATCTGATTTTATATTAATATAAATATCTTTTCCTTTATATTAATGTATGTTTGAATGAATATTTTATCCATGGAATGATTTCAAATGCTTATACATTGTTGATTATATATGCTAGAATAGATCTAACACCAATATATATAGTATGCTTGTATTGTTTACTTGTTGTTGAGGAATTAATATATCAATTCAAGCTGAAGTTGGAAAGCTCAACAGGGATCTACTTCAACCGTTCGGAATAAGGTACGAGGTCGGATCCTTTAGTGTTAGATATTTAATTTCTATTGCATATTGGAAAGGATTGATTTATGGAATTCAGTTGTCTGTTGTGGTACCCCAAGCCATAGGAATTTCTCTTCGTAACACCAAGATAGAAGGTCTTCTACATGAACCATGATGAGTACATGTCCTACTATGTGAATATATGTGTCAAGGTTGAACATAGTAGTCCATCATCTAATTACTGGTCATTGATGTATACCATTAACAGACACGAGAGAACCCACCAATAATAAAAATAGGAATCAAGATATAGAGTGCAATATAACATATGTGAATAGATATGTTGAGGTCAAACACTTGGAAGAATCCATTAATCAGGGGACATTAATGTATTTCCAAAAATCTCGATGGAGAGAGAACCTACCACTTATTACTGTAAGTCTCAAGGCACTCAAATTACTCTAGACTCTTATTCCAGAATATATGATCTGAAGTCAATGGAATGGAATCGACTGGAAGGAGGGCATTAAGGCATCCCCCATCAACCAACACAAGGTACTCATGAACATTGTATAATGTGTAAGAACTCAAAAAATATGTGCATGAACCAGTAACAGTACTGGGAATGAACGACATGCAAAGTCAAGATAACCATGGAATGGTCGACTCAGGCTTCAACTTCCTTCGAACAAGAGCATAAAGGTGAATGGTAACTGAAGGTAGGAAGCATGGACTCGATATGTAAACTAGGACATCTCTGTGACACAGGAGGCATCAACAAAGGTTCCATAGGGACTGGAAGCTTAACCAGTTGGTGGAGATAAACTTAGAGTAACAAGTACAACTCCTAAAGTCAAACTAATAAGCCAACCAATGGATGTGATATACCATGCTCTGTTTGAAGGAAACATGACTCGACTGTTTCCAAAGATAGCATATTTTCCTATCTGACTTTTTGGTTTTTTCATTTTTTTGGAATTTTTCATATATTTTGAAAAGCTTGAAAAAGAATAAAATTACCTTATAGTAAAAATATAGGAGGAGATGAGTGTCAGGGGACAAGCAAACTAGTTCCAAGCAATGAAACATGCCTATGCTCAATGCAAGGAGATATGTGCAGGATAACAACACTTGGCAAAAGGTCTCCTCCCGGTAAAAGGGATGATCAAGATGCAAAAGATATGTAAAAATGCTCTTCTTTGATAGACATGAGATAAGCTCGGACTATATGTTTGATAACTCAAAGTCAGGGAGTCAGCATAAAGCTCAAGAAGGAAAGTAAAACTCATTAAAATGCAATTACAACTTGACATATACAAGGGAGTCCCATGGAAATGGACAGCATAAAGTTCAATAGGAGTATGAATCTCTTACTCAAAGACATGGCAAGACTAAAAAGGACTCCCACAACCTAAAGAATAAATGTCAGCATGGGCACCAAATGCAAAAGAGGATCTAACTAGGGAACCCATGTATAGGAAATCTCTACCATTCACATAACGCCACTTCTAACAACACCAAGAAGGTTTCATGACATCATGGAATGGGTTAGTACCTAAGGTTAAAATGAAACGGTCATAAGGCCATGCAAAATGCAGGTAGATGTGAAATCCTAACCTATATCCCAGTTTAGACATGATACCTGTAATAGGCAAGAATGGATCAAAGACTCGGTCAAACTATGTTCAAAACGGGCTCCTACAACATCATATTAGTACAAACGGTCCAAAATTGTCAGGAACGGTAAAATACTATAGGAAGTGGGTAACAATTTCAAAAAATTTCTATAAAATAGTGAAAAAAATAAAAAATTCATACCATTATGGTTGATCACTATTATTGTTGAGAGCGAATTGGGCCAAATTGTTGAATTTATGGGATCCTTCTGGTGAGGACGAACTGAAATTGATTAATATGAGCTATGACCAAAGTTTGGTGAAGGAAGATGTAATGCCTCAAACGCTTAACCGCATGGATAATGGCCAAGGCTAGCTTCTCAACATGGGTATAACGAAGTTCTGCGTCAATAAGATTTTGGCTAAGATAGTAGATGACATGATCATGGAGCTCCTCATCCTCTTGAACCAATACCATACCAATTATCTCTTGAGATGCGACCACATAAATTAAGAAATCACGGCTATAGTCTGGTGGACTAAGCATGGGGATTATTAATTTATGTGGCCATGTCTCAATATATGATTGGTATGGTCTTGGTATTAATTCGTCACAATAATCTAGGGACTAAAACATAGTCTCATAAGAGATTTCAGACAATTAAGCATGAAAATGGCATAATGGTTGTGTAATTGGAGTATCATCTATGTATAATAAATGAAGAATGAATAATACAATACAATGATCATGCAAGGTGCATGAATTCCAAGACAATTCAAATTCCCAAGGAGGTCATTCGAGTTGAATGAATGGGTGTAGCTTAATTGAATGTAAGACATAGTAAACACACCTAGTTAACCCACTGATCAAGTCCATATTGACTCAATGGAGTCCTAACTGAATTTGAAGTGCAATGGATGATTGATTCTAACTGAAAGTAGCTCAAACACATGTCACTACATGCCAACCAACAAGTGGTAGCACATCATTAACTCCAGTGAATCCCGATGAGGTTAACTGAAGTCAAACTGGTCATTAGAGGTGGTTGGAGGTGCCTTAGTTGACTCTAGTTCATAAATATTAATAAAAATAATCAATATAATGAATGGAGGTTCCTTCACCACTTAGATTAATTGATTGTAACAATCAGTTAGCAATTAGGTGCATTTATGACACTCAGATCACCCCCGAAATGCTCCCTGTTTGAAGGAGGAAGCCCAGTTATCCTCCCTGAATGAAGGAGAAGGATTAGTTGTCCTCCCTGAATGAAGGAGAAGGATTAGTTGTCCTCCTTGACTGAAGGTAGGGGTGGGTGTGCTCATGCTGATGTCATATTGTGCTCATCTAATGCCGATTAAGTCAATACAACTTAGGATAGTGGTTTAACAAGGCCAAATTGACCAAATGAAGTGTGCAAGCTGGGTAAATGTCTCCAACACCCCCCCTTAAGCTATACTTAGGAGAAGTAAAAATAGATTGCATGAAATTCTAGGTCCTCGGCAACAAAGTCCATAGGTCACCCTGTACAATAATGTAACTCAAACAATGCTAAAAAAAAAAATCTAAGTGAGGAAAAAAGGGAAAACACAGTGGGAAAACCCCCCCCTCAAGCTGAAAACTGAAAGTAGTCTGATCACCTTGATGAACGCATCCCCAATAGTGAGTGGAGGTAAGTGAAATTATTTTATGAAAATATCTTGGTGAATATGTATGCAATCTGCTCATCAATGGGGAAGTATTGCAGAATGATGGTCATGTCATGCACTAATTCCCTGATATAGTGCATGTGTATCTCTACATGCTTGGTCCTCTTCCTAGTAAATGGATCAGTGGATATCTTAATAGCACTTTGATTGTCACAAAAGAGGACATTGGAAAAATTACTACCAATATCAAACTCTGAAAGATTTCCTTGCAACCAAACAACTTGGAAGCAAGCATTCATCGCTCCTCGGTACTCAGCCTCTGCTGAAGACAATGCTATGGTGGCCTGATTTTTTCCAAACCAGCAAATGGGGCCACCAAAAACCATGAATACATATCTAGAAGTAGAATTCCAATAAATATAATCACCCACCCAATCGGAATATGTGTAAGCAACCAATTCTAGCTCGGAGTCTGCAGCATAGTGAATGTCGTAGGTCCTGGTTCCCTAAATATACCAGAGGATCCTCTTGGATTCCTTACAATGAATATCATGAGTCTGATGCATGTATATTGACATGGCATTCATGGCATAATATATATCACGCCAATAATGAGTCAAGTAGAGCAAGCTCCCTATCAGTTGTCGATAAATAGTGCAGTCCATGGGAGGTGTGCTTTTTCCTTCTTCAAGGCCGATCCCTGAAAGGAAATCGAATGGAGAAGAAATAAATTCAGCCATTTTAAACTTAAATAATAGGCATGATATGTATTTGGACTGAGTGACCATTATCCCATCAATATTTTTTCTCAATTTTGAGCCCCAAAAATTGTTTCAAGAGCCCCAAATCGCTCATTTCAAATGCATTATGGAGAGCAATTTTAATGACTGAAATAGAAGTAACTGTGATACCTTTAATCAGTAAGTAATCAACATATAAAAAAATAATAATAAAATTACCATCATACTTCTGTATATACACATTTAGATCTAATTTACACCTTTCAAAGTTTTTTGAGAGAAGGAAGGAATCCATCTTGGAATACCACTCTCTTGGAACCTACTTTAACCCGTATAACGACTTCTTTAGTTTGTAAACCAAACATGGATCAGAAATGTAGCCCTCAAGATGATTCATGTATATATTCTCATGAATATCTCCATGCAAAAAGGTATACTTAACATCCATATGATGCACTTCCCAGTGCTTAGATGCAGAAATTGCAAAAACTAGGTGGATGGAGTTTATTTTTGCAACCGGTGCAAAAGTATCATGGTAGTCCACACCTTGGACCTAGGAGAAAAATTTTGCTACCAAAATTTTCTTATATTTTCAGTTTTTTCCATCAGCAGAAACCTTATTCTGAAACACCCACTTGCATTGAAGCAATTTCCTCCCTGGAGGAAGAGAAACTAGCTCCCAAGTAGTGTTTTTCTAAAGAGAATTCATCTCTTTGTCCATGGCAGCTTGCCATATCGGATCCTTCTGAGGATGGTATTAAGAATTAGGATCTGAAATTATCAATAAATAACAATATTCAGACAGAAAATAATTATTACCAGAGAGCACAATACCTACTCTTTGGAAATCAGACCGGGTACTCCTTGGATCATTCGGATTTCCAATGTTATCACCTGCGAAGGAGAGTGTCTGTCGGGCCCAAGTTGGGAGATGATTTTGTACTTCAAGTTCTGATTCAAAATATGATGTTTTATTTTCACTAATATCAGAAATCATAGGATCCAAATCAGGTTCATCACCCCAAATTCCATCATCCAAATATTCAATAGAATAGGAAGGAAATTCAACAGTTTTCTCCGTCGCTAGTTCTACCTCCTAAAGAGGCTCATCGAACATGACGCTTATTTCAATCATGATATGTTTTGTTCAAATATACAGTAGATTGAAACCTTTAGATTCATCAGGATATACAATAAACATACATTTTATGCTTTGTGGTTGCGAAGCCCTCCTTTTATCAAGCGGAATTCGGGCCCATGTAGTGGACCCAAACACCCTCAGATTTGACACATCCGGCTTGTGTCCAGAATATGATTTGAAAGGGGTATTCCATTTCATGGATGAGTGTGGCACTCTTTTCTAAATATATGGTGCACCATTCATGGCTTCAGCCCACAATTTTGCAGCCAACTTCTTTGATTCCAGCATACAAGTGGTCATCTCCTTAACAGATCGATTCTTCCTCTCCGCTACACCATTTTGCTGGGGAGTGTAGGGAACTAAATGATGGATATGAATACCACTTTGGGAACATATATGTAGTAACTCATTACTGATATAATCCTTGCCATTATCAGATCTCAAAATATTGATCTTTTTTCCATATGCATTCTCAATCAAAGCCTTCAATTCAGTGAATTTTTCCAAGACTTCCGACTTCTTTTTGATAAAAAAGACCCATGTGTATCTAGAAAAGTCATAAATGAAAGTGAGAACGTACCTTGATCCATTCATGTATGTGGCAGGAATGGTACCACTCATATCAGAAGGTATCAGTCACAAGATGTATGATGTTCGGCTTTCCTTTCCCCAATCAAACTTATGCTCAAGGTTCTTGCCAACAACACAACCCTTGCAAATTTCCGTGGTAGATTTGATGATTGGGAAGCCTTCAACCATAGAATTCTTCTATAATTTATGCAAGTATTTAAAGTTCAGGTGGCCAAACCTCTCATGCCACAATATACTAACCTCATTTCCATGAGTCAGCAATGCGGTGGGATTTGCATCTGCTACAAAATGGGAGAAGTCGTAGGCTTTTGCATGATGGATTGCAAAGCCTTTTGCTACAAGTTTTTTAGATGCAATTTATGTGATCTCTACATCATCCAGGATAAAGGAGACTCTCTTGGGAGCTCCTATATGTGTCATTTGATAAACACTTAGGAGGTTTGATGCAAGAGATGGTACATATAGAACATTGGAAAAATAACCATGCTCAAGATTTACAGTACCTTGTCCTTCGAAAATGATTGTGGAGTCATCTACCATCTGGATGGGAATGGATTTTCCAGTCTCCAAAGATGAGAAAGAGTCTCTTTCAGCCATCATGTGATTCAAAGCTCCAGAATCTATCAAAAAATATTTGGACTTCTAAGTGCTTTCCATGAGAGCATGACTTCTTTCATGTTGTGGTTCCTAATCTTGCTGATCTCTCCTCAAAAATATTTTCGAAAGATTGATGTGATTTTTCTCAAGAAGAGAATTAGCTTCATAAAGTTTCTTTTTCATGCAGGCATGTTTAGGATGGAAGCCCTTCCCACAGTATGAACACTTGATTTTTTCCTTTCCATGATGCCCTTTGCTTTTGTTTTTCTTCGAGTCGGAAGCCTCTTCATGCTGCTGGTTTTCAAATTTAGGCTTAAGAGCTTTGAATTTGGTTTTTGGGTTCTTCTACTGCTTTCCTTTACCCTTCAAATATTTGGGCCCCGAAGCATAGAGGGATTGATCACAAGAGGATATGATGATCCCCATTTGGACAAGCTTATCATGTTCACTTGTTAGGGACTCAATGAAGGCATTGATTGAAGGCATATTCCATCCAAGTGTTATGAGCTTCCCCACATGGAATGTAGAAACAAACAATGAATAATGAGATCCAAGTTTGGAGAGAATGGCGAGGATGAGCTGATCATCCTCCTTCTCCACCTTACACTACTTCAATAGTAAGAAAATGTGCTTGAACTTTGTGAAAAAAATATTTAAGGTCTCAAAAATGGAAGGTTGGAGAGACATCAACTCATTTTCAGGATGGTAAACTCTCAAATCATCCTATTTTCCATACAGGGTGTCCAATTTGCCCCAAATTTCCTTTGGAGTATTCAATCCTGAGAGATCGAAAAGAAGAACCCTGGAAATAGAGAGGCACAAGAATCTGAATGCTTCATATTTCTTGTTCAAGAATCTAGATTTTTCTATCACATGAGTAGGGTCTTCTTCAGTGTCCATAGTGACTCGGTAGAGTCCTTTGGCACATATATGGATCTCCATATCTCCTTTCCATGAATGGAAATTGAATGGAGTCAAGAGTTTGATGGAAGAAGCCATCTCAAACTATTGTAGCAAATTCTTTTCACCTATTAAAACATGCAAATAAGAACAAAAGGGGCACCATAAGGTTGACCAACCTACACATTTTAGGCTTTCATCACACCCAGCATAGTTGATCAAGCAAGCTTGATCAACAATTCCTTAACTTGGGGTATTAAGTGGTAATCCTTGGCTTCTAGTGCAGTGCTGCAATTTTGATATTTTGCTCAATTTTTCATGCAAGATTTGTCAAAAACCATGTTTTTGAAAGATCTGAGCTTTGTACCACCGTGAGATATAATACAATATTAATCTGTCATAGTAATCTAGGGAGTAAAACACAGTCTCATAAGATATTTCAGACAATTAAGCATGAAAATGGCATAATGGTGCTACAATTGGAGTAGCAGCTCTGTATAATCAATGAAGAATGAATAATACAATACAATGATCATGCAATGTTCATGAATTCCAAGACAATTCAAATTCCAAAGGAGGTTATTCGATCTGAATGAATGGGTGTAGTTTAACTGAATGTAATCCACAGTAAACACATGTAGTTAACCCACTGATCAAGTCTAGATTGACTCAACTGAGTCCTAACTAAAGTTGGAGTGCAATGGATGATTGAGTCTAACTGAAAGTAGCTCATACACATGTCAATCCATGCCAACCAACAAGTTGTAGTGCATCATTAACTCCAATGAACCCCAATGAGGTTAACTGGAGTCAAACTAGTCTTCAGAGGTGGTTGGAGGCACCTTAGTTTACTCCAGTTCATAAATATTAATAAAAATAATCAATATAATGAATGGAGGCACCTTCACCACTTATATTAATTGATTGTAACAATCAGTTAGCAATTAGGTGCATTTATAACACTAAGATCACTGTTATAGCTGATTTTACCACACATGGTGAATCACACTTTTATGGCCTTCCATGTCCCTCTGTAGACTCCTTAGACCCCATGGATCATTTTTGTACCTTTGATGCTTCCAATATCATCCCTAAAAACATGCAATAATTTCCATACGTGACTTTTAATCCCTTCTCACGTTCATACACGGTTTTGACCCTTAAAACCACGTACATTGGGATGTGTGCAAAAGGCCAAATGATTTTGGAGTTTTCCTTGATGTGGATCCAAATCACTTGTCTCTTGGCCTTCCATATACCTTGAGATCGCTCAGATTCGACCTTCCATTACCCCATTGAAGAGCTATATAAGGAACCCTTTGGATGTATTGAAAGGGGAGGAATTGAAGAGCAAGAAAACTATAGTCCATTGTTGCCAGAGCTTATACTTGAGTCTGCATCCCTTTATCCCTTGGAGAACTTTGTGTTCTTCCCAAGCTTTCCTTTTGCTTGTGAGCTTGCTATTGAGAGATGGAGGATTGAAGTGGTGGAGGCCCAAGTGGGGGACTCAATTTTTTCGATTCGCAGACGTGCCGACAGAGGTTGTCACTATTGTAATCTCTATTTTATATTAATAGAAATATCTTTTCCTGTCCAATAATGTGTATTTAAATGAGTATTTGATCCATGGATGCTTTAAATGCTTATATATGCTAGAGTAGTTCTAACACAATTATATATAGCATGCTTGTCTTGTTTGCTGAGTGTTCAGATAGCAAGTTATCAATACAAGCTGGAGTTGGAAATCTCAATGGGGATCTACATCAACCATCAGGAATAAGATACGAATCGATATCCTTTAGTGTTAGATATTTGATTTCTCTTGCATATAGGAAAGGGTTGATTTCTAGAGTCAACCTTTCTGTTGTGGTACCCCAAGCCATAGGAATTTATCTCTGTAACAGAATTGGCAACTCCGCTGGGGAGTTCCTAGTAATTGTCCTTAGGGGGGTTTTATTGGTATTCAATGTTCTTGAATTGCTCTGATTTCTCTATTTCTGAGTTGGGTATGGGGGCATGTTTTCCTGGTAGTGTCTGATAGGTGTGAAGTTTGTCTCAACTTATATGTTTTCCTTTATTTTTATCTCTTTTTCTTCCTGTACGTGATTTTTTGCCTCATAGTTGTGTATACACACAGTTTTGACTGAGATATTTGCGTATATACGTGGGTTTTCTGCACAAAGTCACGTATTCCCTAAGTTTTTATTTTTAGAGGAAGATTGAGTGTTTCTGGGTGAGTTTTGATGATTTTCGAGTCTCCTTTGATGCTTCTAGAGTATGTATACACCTCTGTTTCTGACGAGAGATGCTTTTTAGGGTAATTTTTTTTTAAGAATGTTCTTGTCATTGAATTTTCAATTTTTTGTTTCGGGATTAGTGCATTAGGACTCTTTTACCTTAGTGCTTTGTGTGGGTGTTGTTTGATAGTGCTTGCAGAGTCTGGGGATGGTAGAGTCATTCTTTTTCTTTATTATCTCATTTTTATTCAAAAAATCCAAAAATATTTGCTTCTTTTACATCATGATGCATCATTTCACTTTGCATTTTGCATGCTACTTGCACTAGGTTTTCTTAGAGAAGTATTAGTAGGGATTTCATATTAGAATGGTTGCATTTGTCATTTGAATACAATGCATTTGCATTGATTTTTAGGTGTGCATTTTACTTCATGTTACCAGTTTCGGGCTTACCCTGTTTTTCATTCGACACAATGCATTTGCATTGATTGTTAGGTGTGCATTTTACTTCATGTTTGGGTAATAACACCATTGGTTTCACGATCATTTAGCTTTTTGAGTAATAATCCAAATAAAATCAACGCTTAATTAAAATGGATTACACTATTTTATTTGATAGGGTACACCAACAAGATTAGGTTTTAGGGTCTTGGAATAGTTCATTATGAGTAAATTATCCAAGACCACTAAACAACAACATGTATGTGTCTGTCCAAGTGAGAGTGTGAAATTCCTTGGTATAATTAATGTTTCTCAGGATCCTCCTCTTACAAAAGAGTTAAGTATAATGTAGTGTGAGCGGTTATTGATTGGGATGACCCCTAGTTATAACTGAGTAGCACCGGATATATTTCCAGGATTGTATTCATATCTAGGGGGCCTTTTCAGAGTTTCAGGATTTTCTACCCTGCCCATACGGTCAATCCCTCCTGCGACTGTCTGCCTGAGCATTGATTATATTGATGTGACCTTAGTTTCCTTACCTAGGTTATCATGGGGGTACTTCATAGGGGTTATTTTCCAGGTGTCTCGGCCAGGTTGGGGTCAGACAGCACAATCGCTATATGCGTTGAAGCTGAGGGCCACAATAATTGGTTACGAACCTTCGCTTATTGTGTATGGGAGTCTCAAGCCTCTCCTAGGAGAGACATACCTTCTTCATTCAGGAGCTCACATATCCTACCTTTGTTTGCTTGTCATTGGCTTTAGATTATATTGGTGTATGCTCTATGTATGCTAGCTTGCTTAGGGTTTGCGTAATTAGAAGAGTCTTTTTCATTTTTTGAGTCATTGTGGATTCAGGTGCGGCACTTCACCATTCTCATTGTTTAGCAAGACTTCCTCCTTCTACATCTGTCAAAACCCCAAATTTTCCGAAAAATTTAAAATTTTTGAAATTGCATAACATTAACATAAATGCAGTTAACTAATCATTTAATTAGTTATATGTTACCAGCTTATTTTTTTTTGAAATCATCTGTCAGTTATGTAAAGTTATAGAACAGTTCTTTTCAGTTTACTAACTTGTTTCTTTTGTGACTACAAGGTGGGTTGTCATGAAAAACTAGGCTTACTTAGCTTTCGAGCTAATGCAGAAAAATTTCTCCTGCCCTTACAGATCACAGGTAAGAAGATTGGTTGCTGCGTGTAAAAATTATAAGGTCCTTATGTACAAGTTTTATTGCAACTCAGAAGTTCAGTAAGACAATAATTATTAAGCACATATCAATGCTTGTTGAGGTAAATCCATTATCTGTTCTTCTTTTGAGTAGAGATAGATTTATATTTCTTTAAATATTACTGAACTGTCCGATCTCTATCATAGTTTGCATTTAATAAATCATAAATACATTTACATCATAGAGTGTATTAATAAGGGTTTACAATTTACTGTTACCAAGTTCAAACTACCCACTGATAGGGGTATAATCATGCTGATGCACCAAGTCTTATTTACACTACAACTGATTTAAAGCATATTAAAGCTGAACTTAGGTCTGATAGATAACCTACTGTAACAAGTTTTTATTCTATCATTTTATTTATATAAAAGGAGCTTATTCCCCAAATATTATTATCCTTGAAATAATGTTCAACATAAAAGTTTTAAGGTCTGTCAATTACATGGATAAAACTCCTGTTAAGATATTAATGGCTTCATTCTTGCATGTTATCATTTCTAGGTTCAGAACATTTATCCTAGATAATGCATTCATCTAAATATTTAGTTATTATTTCGTCTCGCAAGTATTTATCAAACATAGATAAAATGGTAAGACCAAAGAGTTAACATTATAAACATGATAGTTATTATGGTTGAATCTACAACCTCCTTAAAGACAACCATTAGTATACTCTATAATTACAATATAGATGTTGGTGGAATACTCGTATAATTATTATTCTTACCTAACCATATGTATTATACTTCCCTCCTATAATCATGTTACAAAACTTATTCTATTTAAGAATGTAAAGTGTTAAATGACAATTTATTCAATCACCTGGATGGAAAGGTCAAGAATAAGAATCATGCCTAACAATTTTATGGATTAAACTCTAGAGAAGAACTCTTATAAACCCTTACCTCACCCATTGCAAGCTTGTATAGGGTTATGTTGTGAACTTAACGCTCTTGAAAAGTGTAACCTTCGATAATTTATTCACTATGTAAGAAATAACATGTATAAAGTTTCCAGGTCGTTGTAATAATCTATACCCATGATGATCAAAGTGTAAAATTTGATTTTAATGCATAAATGATATACTATAATGTATTCACAATGATTTGTTTAATCTTTACGTCGTTATTGAGCTATAATACAAGGCTTATATAAATATGTTAACGAGCTCTTATTATCTCCATGCAATAATAGGTTGACTTCGGCTAAGGATTGATGTCGAACCTTTTGAACTCATCCCAATAATTTACAATATCGTAATTGGTGATGGGTCATTGATACTATAGAGAAATTACCTATCACATGCAATTATTTACATGGAAACGTTGCTGACTGATGGCCAAGCAACGTCAGTTTAAAAGAGTTGTACTTAACCCTATCTCTTTAGTCTTTTTCGAACTTCGGGATCCTGCCATTCTTCTGTGGAGTATCTGGTTGTTCTGCTGCTAGAGTGATGTTGTGATTGTCTTGGCTTACTTCTCCTCTTGAAAACCTGTCCAGATGCAAAATAAGGAGACCTTGCCCTAGCGTTGCTGTCAGTCATAAGCCATCTGATCTCCTTTCAAGTTTTTCGTTGCCTTAGTGGCTTATCCGAACCCTTATTGTAACAGCCCTACCCTCCTTCTTCTTTAGTCTCCAAAACGAGGGTAGTTCTCTCATTCAGAGAGCCATGGCTTGAGTTGTACATGGTGCTTTGTTTTTGTCTTTACATTGCGTACAACACGGCTTCAGGTTTTACCTTATCAGTCGAGAGTTGGAACCTTCCACTGCCAGTAGTTGATGAGGTTTTGTACCACCATTTCCTTGCAGCTGAAGATAGACCTCCTTCTCATGCTAGTCGCAGTGTTTACTAGTTATTAGTGTTCATATTTCGGATGTGTTAAAGGTAAGAAAAGAACTCACTCATTTTCTTATTATTTCACTGCACATTTCCCAGTTTATAGAACTATTTTCCTTTAATATAATATATCTAACAGTAAGACATGGTGAATGTGGAGGTACCACTCGTCCCTCTTCTTTTCCTGTGCAGTGAGTACGAGGATATGGCGACAATGAAAGCCACAGTAATCCCTGGACTTTCCATGGCTATTCCATCTTATGCAAACCCTTATGGGGTAATAAGGGTTGGTCTTTGCGACCTGAAAGACCCTCATGGATTTTGGTTGTTTTGGTTGTTTATTCGCTATTTTTCACAGTTTGATTAAGACCCTAGCTTTACTGTAGGTCTCTCCAGCTTCGGTCATGAGTGTATATTTTGTTTTGAATATATTACTGTGTTTAAAGTAAAAGAATAGGCTGTAAGCCTCCATATGTAATTTCTCGGTACAGCCGTGAGTTGTTATTACTGAACTGAATTTTACAGTCATTATTTTTGTATATTTTGAATGAATAGGGTTTTTACCCTAAATTGGAACTATAAACTGTCCATACAGTTTTCTATAATTTATTTACTGTACAGTTCTGAAATATTTAGTTAAAAAAAAATATAAAACGTGTAAGCTCGGCCTTATGAGCCCTTTTGAGTTTGGATACCATTGATTCCTGTAGATTTGATAAAATACTTAATTTACTTTCTACAAATACTTATGGTATTAGCAGGTAGGGTTTTCGTGTACATTAGTAATATAGTTAAGCTCCAAGTCGAGCGTTTTGTTACTTTGTTATTAGCTTACTATTGACTATGTCCTTGCATTTTTACTCTTATTATTTCCTTTATAAAATTACTGTCAAGGATTCTGTACTTGGTTTAAACCTTGACTTACTAGATATTTAAAAATTTGTAAGTGTTAACTTATAGTTTATATCCTTCAATTTATATAGGACTTTTATATTTTTATTTATTTTAATAATGTTCTTAAGTACTGTTTATTACCTTGTAGTACAGAAAGTATAATTAGTTCCAGTTTTTAATTAGTATAAGAAGAACATTACCTTCAGTTCAACCATGTTAATAATCCTAAATGTAATAAAAGTTTATCTTATTAGTTACGATATTTATATATACAAGAGAAAACAATTACATTATCTAAAGACTATCTCTTAAACATATATGTAGTAGCATTTGATTTTAATTTCTGAAAGATAGGTTCATAATTCTAAATATTATTCTAGCTTAGTTCAATAAGAAGCAAAAATAATGGAAAGATTACATTACTCATATTACATAAAATTTAATCAGTTTGTTTGACAGTAGAATCTAGTCCATATTATCTAATCCTACTTCCAGTTCTGTTATTAAACATATAATAGCAAATTTATTCTAATCCGGAAGAAAGAAACTGTATGATAAAACAGTAGATAAATCTAGTCTAATCCTACTCTAGAGCGATTATTATACTCTTCTATTTATTCTTTACAACTAATAGAATTACTGCAAATAAAATATTTTACAAGGAAATAGTTTTTAACTAGGAACTCATACAACTGTCAGTAAAATATATTTTCCAAAAATAGATAAGGAAACAAACTACTACTCTGCAATCTCATCATGCTATCCTTATTTAAATTTTACCCCTATGCTGGAGTACGGTCTGGTAAAATCTCAGATGTGGAAAAACACAGTGGGTTCTTATTTTTCATCAAAGATTCTATTATTGATTAACTACAAACATAACATTCAACCATTCACAGTAATTAAAACAAGTATAGTTAAGTGACAGAACCTGCTTAAGCTTTGGACAACAACAGCAATGGGAGGTCATTCCTCCCTACCAACTCCTAGAGAGCGCTCAAATAGCGACTCCTCAGGACCTCCGAGCTTGCTCTGGTCTCCCTGGTTGGAACTAGGTGTAGCAATAGTCAAATACTAGTCTTCAACACTCAGTATCAAATCTAAAATTATCAGTAAGTTATCCCAACTAACAAGCTGTAATAAACCAAGTTACTGCAGCAATCCTCTCAGAACAACTTCCTTACTGTTTCCTTTTTTCCCCAAATGAATTTCCTGAATAGCATTCCATCTGAATGTTTCTTGTCTGGAAAATATCTGAGCAACCCCAGCTCTATTCATTGGGTACTTTTAAAAGATTGCCTAGGTTCTTTTGGGTTAGTTGTCATTTAATGAGCCACCTGCTCTGATCCCACTTTCTTGGGGGATCATGACCCCTAATATAGGGAAGTTGCCACCTGTAACTTAGGAAGTGTTTGAGGATGCTGCCACTTGTCTTTTGCCCTCCACCTAGTTCCATCCACCAGTTTGACCAGTAACCTCTTTTTAACAGCTCTCCCATGCTATTGTCTCCACAATTTATTTATTAATAATAAAATATTCTGAATTACATTCCACTTCTGTTGACTCTGCTGAGTCATCAGTTCCTACTTAGCATTAAATTTAACATAATGTCTAAGGAATATAATTAAAACAATTAACATTATTTTACAAAATTGGGGTATGTGACATACACACCCCCTTAAAATGTAACATCGTCCTCGATGTTACTTATTCTTCATCCTCTGCAACCTCCTGGAACAGATTTGGGTATGCTTCCCACATCTTACTTTTCAGTTCCCAAGTAGCCTCTTCAGGACTAATGTGCTTCCATTGCACCTTCACTTGTCCAATGGCATGGTTCCACAGAGTAATTTCCCTCCTCCCGAGGATACAGTCCGGTTCCACCAGAATTTCTCCTTCTGGTTCCACTTGTACAACATTCCAATCAATCACATGAGTAGCATCATGAACATACTTTTTTAGAACAGAAATATGAAAAACATTATGCACTTTCAAGTTAGGTGGTAACGCCAGCTGATATTCAACTTGACCAATTCTGGATAAAATTTCAAATGGACCACAATAACATGGTGCTAGTTTTGCATAACTCCCTAGTCTTAGGGAGCTTTTCTTTGGTTGTACCTTTATAAACACATGCTCACCTACCTGGAACTCTTTGGGAGTTCTTTTCAAATCTGCTTGGCTCTTTTGCCGATCCTGTGCCACCTTCAAATTTTCTTGCACTTGTTTCACATTCTGTTCTATTTCCTTCAATAATTTAGGTCCTAACACCAATCTATCTACTGGATTATTCCAGGAGATAGGAGTGTTGCATTTACTCCCATACAAAATTTCAAATGGACTAAACTTAGCTGATGAGTGGTAGTTATTATTATATGCAAACTCTGCTAAATGCAAGTAGTCCTCCCACTTACCTGGCTGATCCTTAACATACATTCTTAACATATCTTCCAGCACCTGATTCACTCTTTTAGTCTTTTCATCTATCTACGGATGGAAAGAGGTGCTGAAATTAAGTGTGGTGTTTAATCCCTTAAACAAGGACCTCCAAAAATTCCCTGTGAATTTAGGATCCCTGTCTGAAATGATAACCTTAGGTACTCCATGTAACCTAAAAATATTCTTTAAAAATATATCAGCTATGGGCAGCCTTATAAGTAGTCTTGACAAGAATGAAATGTGCTGCTTTACTTAACTTGTCAACCACCACCATAATTGAATCATTCTAATTATGATTTCTGGGCAATCCAATAATAAAATCCAAACTGATTATCTCCCATTTCCAACTAGGAATAGGCAATGGTTGCAGTAAACCAGCTGGATGTTGGTGTTTGGTTTTCACTTGTTGACAGTCCAAACATCTAGCTATGTATTCAGCTAGTTCAGATTTCATATTGGACCAGAAATATTCTTTCCTTAACATGGCTACAGTCTTTTGGTAACCTGTATGTCCTAAGTAAGGTTTTTTATGAACTTCATCCAAAATCAGTAACTTAACCTTAGACACATTAGGCACATACAATTTGTCTTTAAACAATAAAAATCCATCTTTATTTAGACTATAACCTTTTATTAAGCTTTCTGTAGGTTCTTCTTTAGCTGTAACTTGCAATTTTTGATAAATTTCATCCTGTTTTACCCCTTCTGTAAGCTGTTCATTTAAATCAGAAGCATAAGTGTTGATTGCTGCTGCAAAGTTCAGCTTTGCATTTCTACTCAAAGCATCAGCTACCTTATTTTCTTTTCCTTTTATGTGTTGGATTTCAAAATCATATTCACTCAAGAAGGCCAACCACCTTGGTTGTCTTGCATGTAAGTTGGGCTGATCTAAAAGGTATTTCAGTCCTTTATTATTAGTCATTAAGATAAATTTTCTGCCTATTAAATGATGTCTCCACATTTTTAAGGCATGTATAACAACAACAAGTTCTAAGTCATAAGTTTCATAATTATTTTCGTGGATCTTTAACTTCTTGGGATCATAGGCAATGACATGCCCGTCTTGAGTCAGCACACCACCTAAACCATCATTACAAGAATCGGTGCATACCACGAAATCCTTATTAGGATATGCTATTCTTAGAATAGGCGCAGTTGTTAATAAGGTTTTTAATTTCTTAAAACTTTCTTCACACCTTAAGTTCCAATTGAATTTCTTTCCTTTCTTTTGCAAGGAAGTGTTTGGATTAGCTATTTTTGAAAAGCCTTCAATGAATCTCCGGTAATAACCGGTAATTCCCATGAATGACCTAACATCTGTTACGTCCTTTGGAACTGGCCAATCTTCGATTGCCCGAATCTTTTCAGGATCAACTTAAATCCCTTCCTTAGTCACTACGTGACCTAAGTACTAGATTTCATCTTTAAAGAAATCACACTTGCTGAACTTCGCAAAGAGTTGTTGCTCTCATAGCTCTTGTAAAACTATCCGTAAGTGTTCCTTATGTTCCGCTTCATTTTTACAATAAATTAAGATGTCATCGATAAACATGACAACAAATTTATCTAAGTATTTATGCATTATATTATTCATTAGGAACATAAAGACAGCTGGGGCGTTGGTAAGCCCAAATGGAATTATGACAAATTCGTAATGTCCATACCTTGTTTTGAAGGTTGTCTTGAAGATGTCCTCATCTTTAATTCTTACTTGATGATATCCTGATCTCAGGTATATCTTTGAGAACATCGTAGCTCCACGTAGCTGATCAAACAGATCATCTATGCGGGGCAACATATATCTATTTTTAATAGTCATCTTATTTACTTGACGGTAATCTATGCATAGTCTCATAGTTCCATATTTCTTTTTGACAAAGATGACCGGTGCTCCCCAAGGGGACACACTAGGTCGAATGTACTTCTTATCTATTAATTCTTTTAACTGTGATTTTACCTCATTTAGTTCTAAAATATTCATATGATATAGAGCTTTCGAGCTAGGTACAACACCTGGCACCAACTCAATAGTGAAATCCAGTTCCCTCCTAGGAGGTAATCCTGGAATTTCCTATGGAAAAACATCAGTAAATTCATTTAAAACAGGAATGTCTTCTATTTTTAACTTATTTTTTTCATACATACTTGCCTCATCTGTAATAGTTACAGCATAGGCTTTACACCCTTTCCTGACTGCTCTTTTAAGTTGTAAAGCAGAAATCTGCCTAATTATAGTTTTCCTAGGAACACCTTCAACCTGTACTGGTTGTTCATTATTATTTACGCACATAAAGTTTTTATCATAACAGTTTAAAAATACCTTATGCTGCTCTAACAAATCCATACCAATCAGTAAATCATATGATCCAAGTGGTAAAACATTAAGCTTAACTGTAGTTTTAAAATCATCCATCAGTAAAGCACATTCTTTCACATAACATGTTACCTTCCTTCTTGCCCCAGTGGCTAATTGAACTAACCAGGAACTATCAAACTTTTCAATAGTCAATTTACACATTTCCACTATCTGAGGTGAAATGTAACTAAGACTAGCCCCTAGATCAATTAAAATGGTTACTGGGGTTTGGTTAACCATACCTTCTACTTCCACCATGGAAGTCTGATAATCAGCTTGGCGGTTCTCCAACGCTGCATTTATTCTGGGCATAGTCCTTGCAATTTCTCCAACAGTCATTTCATCCTGCACAGTGTGAATATTGTTGTTTGACTTTTTTCGATTTGGGTAGACTGAGGCATAGTGCAGGCCATTACATTCCCAACACTTAACAGGATCCTTTCGTTCAAAATTCTTAGTGAAATTCCCATGATTGTTTGCAGCTTCCTTGCCTTTAAAGTTACTGGAATTATTAGAATTATTAGAAGCACCATTTCTATTTCCCTGGAATTTCTTACAGTTAGAATAATTTTTGTTCTTATTATTCTTAAAATTCTTTTGGGGTACAAATTCATTTTTCTTGAACTCAGGCTGATTACTGTTCGTTTTAGCCTTCCAGTTGGCTATACCTTCTTTCTTCTTGTTCTATTCAAAACAGAAATTTCCTTTCCTCATGACTTCTTCCAGAGTCTTTAGGTTATCATACTCGATTTTGTCCTTGATGTGATATGGCAGACAGCTGAGAAACCGTTGCACTTTAGGTTTCTCATCGACTAAATAAGGTACATACCTTAACAAGCTTAAGAATTTACTGTTTAAGTCCTTCATAGTCATGGATCCTAACTTTAATTCATAAAATTCTTTAGCTCTTTCTTCATAATATTGTTTGGACAGAAATTTATTCTTGAAGTACCTTTTAAAGGTACTCCAATTAACTTCTTTTTCCTTGATCCCCTTGACTCTTTTTAGATCTTGCCACCATATGTCTGCTTTTCCAGAGAGATTATAGATGGCCATTCTTGCCTTCAGCTGATTTGAATAGTTGTATATCTGAAAATACTTCCTCATCCCAGATAACTAGGACTCTGCTTCCTCCCCTTTTTCGGTCTCTCCGTTGAAAGTTGGGGCTTTATTTTTTTAAACTCCCCGGAAATCTCTTCATATGGTATGTACTTCTTCTTTCTGTCATACAACTCAGCCTCACTATTGTCACTAGTAGTGTAATAACTTTGTTGTTCCTTGAACCCTTTAGATGATGAACTGCTTTCAACTTTATTCAGCTTCATCTTCTTAGATCCTTTCTAATGGTTAGCTTCCTCAGATTCAAATCTTTTTCTCCTCCCTTCAGTATGAAATTTTTCCATCAAAATTTGGTTCAACTCTTCTTGAGTCTTCAAAATCCTTTCATTTTCCTTCTTGACTGATTCCATTTTAGTCTTCAAATCCTTTATAGTCTGCATCAGCTCTGAGGAGTGAGCAGTTACCTCTTCTAACATGGGTTCTTTGGACATTTGTCTTGTCTCGGTGTTTGGAGAATCCTCCTGAGCGTATTCTCCTAGCTTCTCCACACCTGCCTGTTAGATTCAGAAAAATGAATTTTCTGTTCTTTACATAAAATAGAATATAGGTTAATACATTATTTTACTGCTCTATGGAAACTAGTTGGGCCGCATCAAGGCCTAGTATTTGAACCATGCTCTGATACCACATGACAAAACCCCAAATTTTCTGAAAAATTTAAAATTTTTGAGATTGCATAACATTAACATAAATGCAGTTAACTAATCATTTAATTAGTTATATGTTACCAGCTTTTTTTTTTTGAAATCATCTGTCAGTTATGTAAAGTTATAGAATAGTTCTTTTCAGTTTACTGACTTGTTTCTTTTGCGACTATAAGGTGGGTTGTCATGAAAAACTGGGATTACTTAGCTTTCGAGCTAATGCAGAAAAATTTCTCTTGTCCTTACAGATCACAGGTAAGAAGATTGGTTGCTGCATGTAAAAATTCTAAGGTCCTTATGTACAAGTTTTATTACAATTCAAAAGTTCAGTAAGACAATAATTATTAAGCACATATCAATGCTTGTTGAGGTAAATCCATTATCTGTTCTTCTTTTTAGTAGAGATAGATTTATATTTCTTTAAATATTACTGAACTGTCCGATCTCTATCATAGTTTACATTTAAGAAAGCATAAATACATTTACATCGTAGAGTGTATTAATAAGGGTTTACAATTTACTGTTACCAAGTTCAAACTACCCATTGATAGGGGTATAATCATGCTGATGCCCCAAGTCTTATTTACACTACAACTGATTTAAAGCATATTAAAGCTGAACTTAGGTCTGATAGATAACCTACTGTAACAGGTTTTTATTCTATCCTTTTATTTATATAAAAGGAGCTTATTCCCCAAAGATTATTATCCTTGAAATAATGTTCAACATAAAAGTTTTAAGGTCTGTCAATTACATGGATAAAAATCCTGTTAAGAGATTAATGGCTTCGTTCTTACATGTTATCATTTCTAGGTTTAGAACATTTATCCTATATAATGCATTCATCTAAATATTTAGTTACTATTTCCTCTCGCGGGTATTTATCAAACATAGATAAAATGGTAAGACCAAAGAGTTAACATTATAAACATGATAGTTATTATGGTTGAATCTACAACCTCCTTAAAGACAACCATTAGTATACTCTATAATTACAATATAGATGTTGGTGGAATACTCATATAATTATTATTCTTACCTAACCATATGTATTATACTTCCCTCCTATAATCATGTTACAAAACGTATTCTATTTAAGACTGTAAAGTGTTAAATGACAATTTATTCAATCACCTGGATGGAAAGGTCATGAATAAGAATCATGCCTAACAATTTTATGGATTAAACTCTAGAGAAGAACTCTTATAAACCCTTACCTCACCCATTCCAAGCTTGTATAGGGTTATGTTGTGAACTTAACGCTCTTGAAAAGTGTAACCTTCGATAATTTATTCACTATGTAAGAAATAACATGTATAAAGTTTCCAGGTCACGGTACTAATCTATACCCACGATGATCAAAGTGTAAAATTTGATTTTAATGCATAAACGGTATACGATAATGTATTCACAATGATTTCTTTAATCTTTACATCGTTATTGAGCTATAATACAAGGATTATATAAATATGTTAACGATCTCTTATTATCTCCATTTAATAATAGGTTGACTTCGGCTGAGGATTGATCTCGAACCTTTTGAACTCATCCAAATAATTTAATATATTGTAATTCGTGATGGCTCGTCGATACTATAGAGAAATTACCTATCACATGCAATTATTTGCATGGAAACGTGGCTGACTGATGGCCAAGCTACGTCAGTTTAAAAGAGTTGTACTTAACCCTAGCTCTTTATTCTTTCCCGACCTTCAGGCTCCTGCCATTCTTTTATGGATTATTCGGCTGCTCTACTGCTAGAGTGATGCTGTGACTATCTTGGCTTACTTCTCCTCTCGATAACCTGTCCAGAAGAAAAATAACGAGACCTTGCCCTAGCGTTGCTGTCAGTCGTAAGCCATCTGATCTCTTTTCAAGTTTTTTGTTACCTTAGTGGCTTATCCGAACCCTTACTGTAACAGCCCTACCCTCCTTCTTCTTCAGTCTCCAAAACGAGGGTAGTTCTCTCATTCAGAGAGCCGTGGCTTGAGTTGTGCAGGGTGCTGTGTTTTTGTATTTACATTGCGTACAACATGGATTCAGGATTTACCTTGTCAGTCGACAGTTGGAACCTTTCGCTGCCAGTAGTTGATGAGGTTTGTACTGTCGTTTCCTTGTAGCTGAAGATAGACCTCCTTCTTGTGCTAGTCGTAGTGTTTACTAGTTATCAGTGTTCATATTTCGGATGTGTTAAAGGTAAGAAAAGAACTTGATCGTTTTCTTATTATTTCACTGCACATTTCCTAGTTTATAACACTCTTTGCCTTTAATATAATATATCTACCAGTAAGACATGGTGAATGTGCGGGTACCACTTGTCCCTCTTATTTTCATGCGTAGTGAGTACGAGGTGATGTCAACAATGAAAGCCACAGTAAGCCCTGGACTTTCCATGGCTATTCCATCTTATGCAAACCCTTATGGGGTAATAAGGGTTGGTCGTTATGGCCTGAAAGACCCTCATGGCTTTTGGTTGTTTTGGGTGTTTATTCGTTGTTTTTCACAGTTTTATTAAGACCCTAGCTTTACTGCAGGGCTCTCCGGCTTCGGCCGTGAGTGCATATTTTGTTTTGAATATATTACTTTGTTTAAAGTAAAAGAACAGGATGTAAGCCTCCATATGTAATTTCTCGGTACGGTCGTGAGTTATTATTACTGAACTGAATTTTACAGTCATTATTTTTGTATATTATGAATGAATAGGGTTTTTACCCTAAATTGGAGCTATAAACTGTCCATAAAGTTTTCTATAATTTATTTACTATACAGTTCTGAAATATTTAGTTAAAAATAAAATAAAATGTGTAAGCTTGGCCTTATGAGCCCTTTTGAGTTTGGATACCTTTGATTCCTGTAGATTTGATAAAATACTTAATTTAATTTCTGCAAATACTTATGGTATTAGCAGGTAGGGTTTTCCTGTACATTAGTAATATAGTTAAGCTCCAAGTCGAGCATTTTGTTACTCTGTTACTAGCTTATTATTGACTACGACCTTGAATTTTTACTCTTATTATTTCCTTTATAAAATTACTGTCAAGGATTCTGTACTTGGTTTAAACCTTGACTTACTAGATATTTAAAAATTTGTAAGTGTTAACTTATAGTTTATATCCTTCAATTTATATAGGACTTTTATATTTTTACTTTATTTTAATAATGTTCTTAAGTACTGTTTATTACCTTATAGTACATAAAGTATAATTAGTTCCAGTTTTTAATTAGTATAAGAACAAAATTACCTTCAGTTCAACCATGTTAATACTCCTAAATGTAATAAAAGTTTATCGTTATTAATATAATAAAGATAATATCTCTCCTGAGAGTACCAATATTTCCATGGTTAATATTGAGTTTATTTTATATCATTCTATTATTTATTTCTTGTATAATTATGCTAAATACTTAATAAAGTTCTGTAAATATTTAGTTTATCTTATTAATTAGGATATTTATATATACAAGAGAAAACAATTACACTATCTAAAGACTATCTCTTAAACATATATGTAGTAGCATTTGATTTTAATTTATGAAAGATAGGTTCATAATTCTAAATATTATTCTATCTTAGTTCAATAAGAAGCAAAAATAATGGAAAGATTACATTACTCATATTACATAAAATTTAATCAGTTTGTTTGACAGTAGAATCTAGTCCATAGTATCTAATCCTACTTCCAGTTCTGTTATTAAACATATAATAGCACAATTATTCTAATCCGGAAGAAAGAAACTGTATAATAAAATAGTAGATAAATATAGTCTAATCCTACTCTAGAGCGATTATTATACTCTTCTATTTATTCTTTACAACTAATAGAATTACTGCAAATAAAATATTTTACAAGGAAATAGTTTTTAACTAGGAACTCATACAACTGTCAGTAAAATATATTTTCCGAAAATAGATAAGGAAACAAACTACTACTCTGCAATCTCATCATGCTATCCTTATTTAAATTTTACCCCTGTGCTGGAGTACGGTCTGGTAAAATCCCAGATGTGGAAAAACACAATGGGTTCTTATTTTTTATCAAAGATTCTATTACTGATTAACTACAAACATAACATTCAACCATTCACAGTTATTAAAACAAGTACAGTTAAGTGACAGAACCTGCTTAAGCTTTGGACAACAACAGCAACGGGAGGTCGTTCCTCCCTACCAACTCTTGGAGAGTGCTCAAACAGCGACTCCTCGGGACCCCCGAGCTTGCTCTGGTATCCCTAGCTGGAACTAGGTGCAGCAATAGTCAAATACCAGTCTTCAACACTCAGTATCAAATATGAACTTATTAGTAAGTTCTCCCAACTAACAAGCTGTAATAAACCAAGTTACTACAGCAATCCTCTCAGAACAACTTCCTTACTATTTCCCTTTTTCCCCAAATGAATTTCCTGAATAGCATTCCACCTGAATGTTTCTTCTCTGGAAAATATCTGAGCAACCCCAGCTCTATTCATTGGGTACTTTTAAAAGATTGCCTAGGTCTTTTTGGGTTAGTTGTCATTTAATGAGCCACCTGCTCTGATCCCACTTTCTTGGGGGATCATGACCCCAAATATAGCGAAGTTGCCACCTGCAACATAGGAAGTGTTTGAGGATGTTGCCACTTGTCTTTTTCCCTCCACCTAGTTCCATCCACCAGTTTGACCAGTAACCTCTTTTTAACAGCTCTCCCATGCTGTTGTCTCCACAATTTATTTATTAATAATAAAATATTCTGATTTACATTCCACTTTTGTTGACTCTGCTGAGTCATCAGTTCCTACTTAGCATTAAATTTAACATAATGTCTTAGGAATATAATTAGAACAATTAACATTAGTTTACAAAATTGGGGTATGTGACATACACACCCAATTAAAATGAAACATCGTCCTCGATGTTACTTATTCTTCATCCTTTGCAACCTCTTGGAACAAATTTGGGTATGCTTCTCGCATCTTACTTTCCAGTTCCCAAGTAGCCTCTTTAGGACTAAGGTGCTTCCATTGCACCTTCACCTATCCAATGGCATGGTTCCACAGAGGAATTTCCCTCCTCCTGAGGATACAGTCCGATTCCACCAGAATTTCTCCTTTTGGTTCCACTTGTACAACATTCCAATCAATCACATGAGTATCATCATGAACATTCTTTTTAAGATCAAAAATATGAAAAACCTTATGCACTTTCAAGTTAGGTGGTAACGCCAGCTGATATGCAACTTGACCAATTCTGGATAAAATTTCAAACGGAGCACGGTAACGTGGTGCTAGTTTTGCACAACTCCCCAGTCTTAGGGAGATTTTCTTTGGTCGTACCTTTATAAACACAAGCTCACCTACCTGGAACTCTTTGGGAGTTCTTTTCAAATCTCATTGGCTCTTTTGCCGATCCTGTGCCACCTTCAAATTTTCCTTCACTTGTTTCACAATCTGTTCCATTTCCTTCAATAATTCAGGTCCTAACACCAATCTATCTACTGGATTATTCCAAGAGATAGGAGTGTTGCATTTACGCCCATACAAAATTTCAAATGGACTAAACTTAGCTGATGAGTGGTATTTATTATTATATGCAAACTTTGCAAAATGCAAGTAGTCCTCCCACTTACCTGGCTGATCCTTAACATGCATTCTTAACAGATCTTCCAGCACCTGATTCACTCTTTCAGTCTATCCGTCTGTCTGCGGATGGAAAGAGGTGCTGAAATTCAGTGTGGTGTTTAATGCCTTAAAGAAGGACCTCCAAAAATTCCCTGTGAATTTAGGATCCCTGTCTGAAATGATAACCTTAGGTACTCCATGTAACCTAAAAATCTTCTTTAAAAATATATCAGCTATGTTGGCATCCTTGTAAGTAGTCTTGACAAAAATGAAATGTGCTGCTTTACTTAACTTGTCAACCACCACCATAATTGAATCATTCTGATTCCGATTTTTGGGCAATCCAGTAATAAAATCCAAACTGATTATCTCCCATTTCCAACTAGTAATAGGCAATGGTTGCAGTAAACCAGCTGGATGTTGGTGTTCGGTTTTCACTTGTTGATAGTCCAAACATCTAGCTATGTATTCAGTTACTTCAGATTTCATATTGGACTAGAAATATGCTTTCCTTAACATGGTTACAATCTTTTGGTAACCTGGATGTCCTGCGTAAGGTGTTTTATGAACTTCATCCAAAATCAACAACTTAACCTTAGACACATTAGGCACATACAATTTTTCTTTAAACAATAAAAATCCATCTTTATTTAGACTATAACCTTTTATTAAGCTTTCTGTAGGTTCTTCTTTAGCTGTAACTTGTAATTTTTGATAAATTTCATCCTGTTTTACCCCTTCTGTAAGCTGTTCATTTAAATCAAAAGCATAAGCGCCGATTGCTGCTGCAAAGTTCAGCTTTACATTTCTGCTCAAAGCATCGGCTACCTTATTTTATTTTCCTTTTATGTGTTGGATTTCAAAATCATATTCACTCAAGAAGGCCAACCACCTTTCTTGTCTTGAATTTAAGTTGGGCTGATCTAAAAGGTATTTCAGTCCTTTATTATTAGTCATTAAGATAATTTTTCTGCCTATTAAATGATGTCGCCACATTTTTAAGGCATGTATAACAGCAACAAGTTCTAAGTCATAAGTTGCATAATTCTTTTCGTGGATCTTTAACTTCCTAGACTCATAGGCAATGACATGCCTGTCTTGAGTCAGCACACCACCTAAACCATCATTACAAGCATCTGTGCATACCACGAAATCCTTATTAGGATATGCTATTCTTAGAATAGGTGCAGTTGTTAATAAGGTTTTTAATTTTTTAAAACTTTCTTCACACCTTAAGCTCCAATTGAATTTCTTTACTTTCTTTTGCAAGGAAGTGATTGGATTAGCTATTTTTGAAAAGCCTTCAATGAATCTCCGGTAATAACCGGTAATTCCCATGAATGACCTAACATCTGTTACATCCTTTGGAACTGGCCAATCTTCGATTGCCCAAATCTTTTTAGGATCAACTGAAATCCCTTCCTTAGTCACTACGTGACCTAAGTACTGGATTTCATCTTTAAAGAAATCACACTTGCTGAACTTCACAAAGAGTTGTTTCTCTCGTAGCTCTTGTAAAACTATCCGTAAGTGTTCCTTATGTTCCGCTTCATTTTTAGAATAAATTAAGATGTCATCGATAAACACGACATCAAATTTATCTCAGTATTTATGCATTATATTATTCATTAGGCACATAAAGATAGCTGGGGCGTTGGTAAGCCCAAATGGCATTACGAGAAATTCGTAATGTCCATACCTTGTTTTGAAGGTTGTCTTGAAGATGTCCTCATCTTTAATTCTTACCTGATGATATCCTGATCTTAGGTATATCTTTGAGAACACTGTAGCTCCACGTAGCTGATCAAATAGATCATCTATGCGGGGAAACGGATATCTATTTTTAATAGTCATCTTATTTAGTTGACGGTAATCTATGCATAGTCGCATAGTTCCGTCTTTCTTTTTGACAAAGATGACCGGTGCTCCCCAAGGGGACACACTAGGTCGAATGTACTTCTTATCTATTAATTCTTTTAACTGTGATTTTAGCTCATTTAGTTCTAAAATATTCATATGATACAGATATTTCGATCTAGGTACAGCACCTGCACCAACTCAATAGTAAAATCCAGTTCCCTCCTAGGAGGTAATCCTGGAATTTCCTATGGAAAAACATCAGTAAATTCATTTAAAACAGGAATTTCTTCTATTTTTAACTTATCTTTTTCATACTTACTTGCCTCATCTGTAATAGTTACAGCATAGGATTTACACCCTTTCCTTACTGCTCTTTTAAGTTGTAAAGCAGAAATCTACCTAATTACAGTTTTCCTAGGAACAACTTTAACCTGTACTAGTTGTTCATTATTATTTATGCAGGTAAAGGTTTTATCATAAAATTTTAAAACTACCTTATGTGGATCTAACAAATCCATACCAATCAGTAAATCATACGAGCCAAGTGGTAAAACATTAAGCTTAACTGTAGTTTTAAAATCATCCATCAGTAAAGCACATTCTTTCACATAACATGTTACCTTCCTTTTTTCCCCAGTGGATAATTGAACTAACCAGGAACTATCAAACTTTTCAACAGTCAATTTACACTTTTCCACTATCTGAGGTGAAATGTAACTAAGACTAGCCCCTGGATCAATTAAAATGGTTACTGGGGTTTGGTTAACCATACCTTCTACTTCCACCATGGAAGTCTGATAATCAGCTTGGCAGTTCTCCAACGCTGCATTTATTCTGGGCATAGTCCTTGCAAGTTCTCCAACAGTGATTTCATCCTGCACAGTGTGAATATTGTTGTTTGACTTTTTCTGATTTGGGCAAACCGAGGCATAGTGCGGGCCATTACATTCCCAGCAGTTAATAGGATCCTTTCGTTCAAAATTCTTAGTGAAATTCCCATGATTGTTTGCAGCTTCCTTGCCTTTAAGGTTACTGGAATTATTAGAATTATTAGAAACACCATTTCTATTTCCCTGGAAGTTCTTACTATTAGAATAATTTCTGTTCTTATTATTCTTGAAATTCTTTTGGGGTACAAATTTGTTTTTCTTGAACTCGGGCTAATTACTATTCGTTTTAGCCTTCCAGTTGGCTATACCTTCTTTCTTCTTGTTCTGTTCAAAATAGAAATTTGCTTTCCTCATGGCTTCTTCCAGAGTCTTCGGTTTATCATACTCAATTCTGTCCTTGATGTGATATGGAAGACAGCTGAGAAACCGCTGCACTTTAGGGTTCTCATCAACTAAATAAGGTACATACCTTAACAAGCTTAAGAATTTACTATTTAAGTCCTTCATAGCCATGGATCCTAACTTTATTTCGTAAAATTATTTAGCTCTTTCTTCATAATATTGTTCAGATAGGAATTTCTTCTTGAAGTACCTTTTAAAGGTACTCCAATTAACTTCTTTTTCCTTGATCCCCTTGACTCTTTTCATATTTTGCCACCATATTTCTGCTTTTCCAGAGAGATTATAGATGACCATTCTTTCCTTTAGCTGATTTGAATAGTTGTATATCTAAAAATACTTCCTCATCCCGGATAACTAGGACTCTGCTTCCTCCCCTTTTTCAGTCTCTCCGTTGAAAGTTGGGGGCTTTATTTTTTTAAACTCCCCGGAAATCTCTTCATATGGTCTGTACTTCTTCTTTCTGTCATACAACTCAGCCTCACTACTGTCACTAGTAGTGTAATAACTTTGTTGTTCCTTGAACCCTTCAGATGTTGAATTGCTTTCACCTTTATCCAGCTTCATCTTCTTAGATCCTTTCTGATGGCTAGCTTCCTTAGATTCGGATCTTTTGCTCCTCCCTTCAGTATGAAATTTTTCCATCAAAATTTGGTTCAACTCTTCTTGAGTCTTCAAAATCCTTTCATTGTCCTTCTTGACTGATTCCATTTCAGTCTTCAAATCCTTTATAGTCCGCATCAGCTCTGAGGAGTGAGTAGTTACATCTTCAAACATAGGTTCTCTGGACATTTGTCTTGTCTCGGTGTTTGGAAACTTCTCCTGAGCGTATTCTCCTAGCTTCTCCATACCTTCCTGTTAGATTCAGAAAAAGAATTTTTTTGTTCTTTACATAAAATAGAATATAGGTTAATACATTATTTTACTGTTCTATGGAAACTAGTTGGGCCGCATCAAGGCCTAGTATTTAAACCATGCTCTGATACCACATGTCAAAACCCCAAATTTTCTGAAAAATTTAAAATTTTTGAAATTGCATAACATTAACATAAATGCAGTTAACCAATCATTTAATTAGTTATATGTTACCAGCTTTTTTTTTTTTGAAATCATCTGTCAGTTATGTAAAGTTATAGAACAGTTCTTTTCAGTTTACTGACTTGTTTCTTTTGTGACTATAAGGTGGGTTGTCATGAAAAACTGGGCTTACTTAGCTTTCGAGCTAATGCAGAAAAATTTCTCCTGTCCTTACACATCACAGGTAAGAAGATTGGTTGCTGCATGTAAAAATTCTAAGGTCCTTATGTACAAGTTTTATTGCAATTCAGAAGTTCAGTAAGACAATAATTATTAAGCACATATCAATGCTTGTTGAGGTAAATCCATTATCTGTTCTTCTTTTTAGTAGAGAAAGATTTATATTTCTTTAAAGATTACTGAACTGTCCGATCTCTATCATAGTTTATGTTTAAGAAAGCATAAATACATTTACATCGTAGAGTGTATTAATAAGGGTTTACAATTTACTGTTACCAAGTTCAAACTACCCACTGATAGGGGTATAATCATGCTGATGCACCAAGTCTTATTTACACTACAACTGATTTAAAGCATATTAAAGCTGAACTTAGGTCTGATAGATAACCTACTGTAACAGGTTTTTATTCTATCCTTTTATTTATATAAAAGGAGCTTATTCCCCAAAGATTATTATCCTTGAAATAATGTTCAACATAAAAGTTTTAAGGTCTGTCAATTACATGGATAAAACTCCTGTTAAGAGATTAATGGCTTCATTCTTACATGTTATCATTTCTAGGTTCAGAAAATTTATCCTAGATAATGCATTCATCTAAATATTTAGTTACTATTTCCTCTCGCAGGTATTTATCAAACATAGATAAAATGGTAAGACCAAAGAGTTAACATTATAAACATAATAGTTATTATGGTTGAATCTACAACCTCCTTAAAGACAACCATTAGTATACTCTATAATTACAATATAGATGTTGGTGGAATACTCGTATAATTATTATTCTTACCTAACCATATGTATTATACTTCCCTCCTATAATCATGTTACAAAACTTATTCTATTTAAGACTGTAAAGTGTTAAATGACAATTTATTCAATCACCTGGATGGAAAGGTCATGAATAAGAATCATGCCTAACAAGTTTATGGATTAAAATCTAGAGAAGAACTCTTATAAACCCTTACCTCACCCATTCCAAGATTGTATAGGGTTATGTTGTGAACTTAACGCTCTTGAAAAGTATAAGCTTCGATAATTTATTCACTATGTAAGAAATAACATGTATAAAGTTTCCAGGTCGTGGTACTAATCTATACCCACGATGATCAAAGTGTAAAATTTGATTTTAATGCATAAATGATATACTATAATGTATTCACAATAATTTGTTTAATCTTTACGTCATTATTGAGCTATAATACAACGCTTATATAAATATGTTAACGAGCTCTTATTATCTCCATGCAATAATAGGTTGACTTTGGCCGAGGATTGATGTCGAACCTTTTGAACTCATCCCAATAATTTACAATATCGTAATTGGTGATGGCTCATCGATACTATAGAGAAATTACCTATCACATGAAGTTATTTGCATCGAAACGTGGCTGAATGATGGCCAAGCAATGCCAGTTTAAAAGAGTTGTACTTAACCCTAGCTATTTAGTCTTTCCCGACCTTCGGGCTCCTTCCATTCTTCTGTGGAGTATTCGGCTGCTCTGCTGCTAGAGTGATGCTGCGACTGTCTTGGCTTACTTCTCCTCTCGATAACCTGTCCAGAATAAAAATAACGAGACCTTGCCCTAGCGTTGCTGTCAGTCGCAAGCCATCTGATATCCTTTCAAGTTTTTCATTGCCTTAGTGGCTTATCTGAACCCTTACTGTAACAGCCCTACCCTCCTTCTTCTTCAGTCTCCAAAACGAGGGTAGTTCTCTCATTCAGAGAGCTATGGCTTGAGTTGTGCAGGGTGCTATGTTTTTGTCTTTACATTGTGTGCAACACGGCTTCAGGGTTTACCTTGTCAGCCAAGAGTTGGAACCTTCTGCTGCCAGTAGTTGATGAGGTTTTGTACCGCCGTTTCCTTGCAGCTGAAGATAGACCTCCTTCTCGTGCTAGTCGCAGTGTTTGTTGGTTATCAGTGTTCATCTTTCGTATGTGTTAAAGGTAAGAAAAGAAATCGCTCGTTTTCTTATTATTTCACTGCACATTTCCCAGTTTATAGCACTCTTTGCCTTTAATATAATATATCTATCAGTAACACATGGTGAATGTGCAGGTACCACTTGTCCCTCTTCTTTTCCTGCGCAGTGAGTACGAGGTTATGGTGATAATGAAAGCCACGGTAATCCCTAGACTTTCCATGGCTATTCCATCTTATGCAAACCATTATGGGGTAATAAGGGTTGGTCGTTGCGGCCTGAAAGACTCTCATGGCGTTTGGTTGTTTTGGTTGTTTATCCGTTGTTTTTCACAGTTTGATTAAGACCCTAGCTTTACTGCAGGGCTCTCCGGCTTCGGCCATGAGCGTATATTTTGTTGTGAATATATTACTGTGTTTAAAGTAAAAGAACAGGATGTAAGCCTTCATATGTAATTTCTCGGTACGGCCATGAGTTATTATTACTGAACTGAATTTTACAGTCATTATTTTTGTATATTCTGAATGAATAGGGTTTTTACCCTAAATTGGAGCTATAAACTGTCCATACAGTTTTCTATAATTTATTTACTTTACAGTTCTGAAATATTTAGTTAAAAAAAATACAAAATGTGTAAGCTCGGCCTTACGAGCCATTTTGAGTTTGGATACCTTTGATTCCTATAGATTTGATAAAATACTTAATTTACTTTCTGTAACTAGTTATGGTATTAGCAGGTAGGGTTTTCTTGTACATTAGTAATATAGTTAAGCCCCAAGTCGAGCGTTCTATTACTCTGTTATTAGGTTACTATTGACTATGTCCTTGAATATTTACTCTTATTATTTCCTTTATAAAATTACTGTCAAGGATTCTGTACTTGGTTTAAACCTTGACTTACTAGATATTTAAAAATTTGTAAGTGTTAACTTATAGTTTATATCCTTCAATTTATATAGGACTTTTATATTTTTATTTATTTTAATAATGTTCTTAAGTACTGTTTATTACCTTGTAGTACAGAAAGTATAATTAGTTCCAGTTTTTAATTAGTATAAGAAGAACATTACCTTCAGTTCAACCATGTTAATACTCCTAAATGTAATAAAAGTTTATCCTTATTAATATAATAAAGATAATATCTCTCCTAAGAGTACCAATATTTCCATGGTTAATATTGAGTTTATTTTATATCATTCTGTTATTTATTTCTTGTACTAATTATGATAAATACTTAATAAAGTTCTGTAAATATTTAGTTTATCTTATTAGTTACGATATTTATATATACAAGAGAAAACAATTACACGATCTAAAGACTATCTCTTAAACATATATGTAGTAGCATTTGATTTTAATTTATGAAAGATAGGTTCATAATTCTAAATATTATTCTAGCTTAGTTCAATAAGAAGCAAAAATAATGGAAAGATTACATTACTCATATTACATAAAATTTAATCAGTTTGTTTGACAGTAGAATCTAGTCCATATTATCTAATCCTACTTCCAGTTCTGTTATTAAACATATAATAGCAAATTTATTCTAATCCGGAAGAAAGAAACTGTATGATAAAACAGTAGATAAATCTAGTCTAATCCTACTCTAGAGCGATTATTATACTCTTCTATTTATTCTTTACAACTAATAGAATTACTGCAAATAAAATATTTTACAAGGAAATAGTTTTTAACTAGGAACTCATACAACTCTCAGTAAAACATCTTTTCCAAAAATAGATAAGGAAACAAACTACTACTCTGCAATCTCATCATGCTATCCTTATTTAAATTTTACCCCTATGCTGGAGTACGGTCTGGTAAAATCCCAGATGTGGAAAAACACAATGGGTTCTTATTTTTCATCAAAGATTCTATTACTGATTAACTACAAACATAACATTCAACCATTCACAGTTATTAAAACAAGTACAGTTAAGTGACAGAACCTGCTTAAGATTTGGACACCAACAACAATGGGAGGTCGTTCCTCCCTACCAACTCCTGGAGAGCGCTCAAACAACGACTCCTAAGGACCCTTGATATTGCTCTGGTATCCCTGGCTGGAACTAGGTGCAGAAGTAGTCAAATACCAGTCTTTAACACTCAGTATCAAATCTAAACTTATCAGTAAGTTCTCCCAGCTAACAAGCTGTAATAAACCAAGTTACTGCAGCAATCCTCTCAGAACAGCTTCCTTACTGTTTCCCTTTTTCCCCAAATGAATTTCCTAAATAGCATTCCACCTGAATGTTTCTTCTCTGGAAAATATCTGAGCAACCCCAGCTCTATTCATTGGGTACTTTTAAAAGATTGCCTAGGTCTTTTTGGGTTAGTTGTCATTTAATGAGCCACCTGCTCTAATCCCACTTTCATGGGGGATCATGACCCCAAATATAGGGAAGTTGCCACCTGCAACTTAGGAAGTGTTTGAGGATGCTGCCACTTGTCTTTTTCCCTCCACCTAGTTCCATCCACCAGTTTGACCAGTAACCTCTTTTTAACAGCTCTCCCATGCTGTTGTCTCCACAATTTATTTATTAATAATAAAATATTCTGAATTACATTCCACTTCTGTTGAATCTGCTGAGTCATCAGTTCCTACTTAGCATTAAATTTAACATAATGTCTTAGGAATATAATTAAAACAATTAACATTATTTTACAAAATTAGGGTATGTGACAACATCTCCTCCTCCTTTGGGAGAGAGAAACAGACAGTCCAGGCAGATTACTTCTGACATTGATTCACACATGATGGGAGATATTGAAGATGAAATTCCTGAGTTGTCTTTTCCACCTCATGAGGTTGGGAAAGAAGATCCTATGCCTATATATTATCCTTCACCCAATATACCTACACACTCTAGGTACTATCCTTCACATGATATACCTACACACTCTGGGTATGATACCTCATTCACAGGTCGTCGGTATTGGCTTTTGGGTGATGAGACTCATCATGAACCTACGAGCACTAGTTATGTTAGTTATGGCATGCCTAGTATCCCTGCACATGATCTGGCACACCATGCTGGGTCGGAATTTGAACCTAGCACTATGCCTGGGGGCATTCCCATTCCTTTCCATGCGGAGAGATTTGGGAGCGTGAGTCACATTGCACCCTCCATCTCGGTGGTGGAGGCTACATCACACGTTCATCCTAGAGCTGGTGTTAGTAGTCCTATTAGGATACCAGAACCATGATGAGTGGGTATAGGGAACACCACTTACATCGTTTCGCATGTCCCTACGTCCTCTATTCCTAGTTCTTCGAATGCTATTCCTCCCCCTCATTCACGTGGTCCTTCGGGCTAGAATGTGGCTACTAGTCATTTTCATACTGCTGCTACTCATGTAGTTGTGTCTCAAAGTCAAGTACCTCTTGTCGTCTTGGGAGGTCACATTCCTAATTTTGGAACGTCCTATGGTCTATTGCAGGGAATTCCTCATATTCATACATACAGAATCTCTCATGGGACATCCCATGGGACATCTTATGGAACCTCTTATGGAAAATATTATGGACCGCAATATGCACAGAGTTATTCACCTTATGGGTATGGGTATCAACAACCCGCTTACTCCCCAAATTATGGCTTTGTAGCTCAAAATAGTCAAGGTACACGACATTACGGTACTTCCATGTCACCCTATACGGGTCAAATGGGAGGAGGGCACTATGGCCATGGCCATGGTGGTTACGGTAATCAGTCTTATGTGAACAAAAATTATCAGGGAGCATGGCATCGACCTGCTCAACCTAGGCTCCCTTTCCTCACAATATTATTTTTTCCTGACTTGTCGAGACTAACGAACGATTTGGTATCTCATGATCCGTCTTGGCTGGCTATCCCTACCAAGATTTCCTCAGACCTTCCTAAATTCAAGGGTAAACCAGGAGAAGATCCTAGTGAACATGTTACTACATTTCACCTTTGGTGCTCTTCTAATTCCCTACATGAAGATTCAATATTTTAAAGGCTATTTCAACGCACCCTCACCGAGCCTGCAGCAAAATGGTACATATATTTATTTAGGGGGGCATTCGTTTTGTTCGATGACCTAGCTATGACTTTTCTCAATCACTTCCAGCTACTAGTGCATTACAACATTGGTACAGAACTCTTGTCAACATTTCAGCAAGACAAAGCCACGCATATCTCAGACCATATCCAAGAGTGGCGTAGATGGAAGAGATTGATTAAAACCTTCATACTGCCAGAGTTTCTCCTCGAATGGTTCCTTAAATTGTTATTGCCTTATATAGCGAAGGATGTTTCTACGTCCGGAGTTTAGAATGAGAAACAAGCCATTTTTAGGGCACAGGAATTGCATTTGATTTATTCGCAATCTGGTTTGTTAAATGAGATTATTCCTAACGCTCCATGTTCTAGTTTCGACCCTAAGGTCAAACCTAGACCACATGTCGATGGAATTGTTGGTTGTATGAGTACCAAACCTGTGGAATTGGTTGTGAAATAGGTGATTCAATTGTCTATCAACCAATCTGCTTCAGGACAAGCCACAACTTCGTCTTAACCCACCCAAATGGTGAGTGTGCTTTGGTACAGTCCTTTGACCAAAAGGGTAACCAGTAACCTGGAAGGAATAAGAAGAAGGTTAAAAACAATCGTAAGGGTGGGAATAGGAATGAAAATGCCAATTATAATGAAAAGAATGCTCGCAATCCTGGGGGGGACAAGCAGTCTAAATGTAAGGTTAAGTTTCCTTGCAAATTGTGTAAGGATGACCACCTCACTCACTTGTGCCCTTGTATAGAAGAAGCCTCAAGGTTCATAGAATAGGGCCCAGCTATGCTAACCAACCCTTTAACCCATAATCAAAACATGAACTTGAGGACCCATGATCAGTTTGGTGGAGATCAAGATCCATCGGAAGCTAGTAGTGGTCATGGTTGCATCAATATAGTGCATGCTACTAAGGTTGTGACTTGTGCGAAGGACTATGGTTCATCACAACCTGACCTTGGAAAGGAACCTGCTCCACCCGGGAGTCCTTTGCATATTGAAAACCATGTGGATAAACCTGAAGTTTCACCTCACATTCCTAAGGGCATCCTTAAGCATTTGGGGCACAATCCTAATTCCCGAGCCGCCCAAAATTATTTAGTTGTCGAGGATTTGGGCCACACTCCTTGTGCGATGTTTGCACTTGAAGTACTTCAGAGTTGTCCTTCGCAAAGGAAGGCTTTGATTTTTGCTCTTGGTGTTAATGATGATAACTCTTCCTTCATCATCAAATTTGAAACCACGAGACTACAACCTCACTTTCCTTACTATGTGTATCTCTTGATTCATGTAGAATGTCTTAACATGACCATCAAACGCACTGTGATTGATGAACATGCTACTATTTGTGTGATGTCTTTGGCGTGTTGGAAGGGTTTGGGTTCCCCCGAGTTGTCTAAATCCGCTACCATGTTGACTGCTTTTGAGGGTAGATCATTTTGGCTACACGGAATTCTTCCTTCTCTTAAGGTTCATTTGGGAGGGAAGACCATTGCGATAGAGGTCGAGGTGGTTGATGCGCCCCTTGACTACAATCTCTTACTAGGTAGGAATTGGATGTATAGTATGCAAGCCGTAGCTTCTTCTCTATTTCGAGTTGTATGATTTTTTTTTAATGGGAAGATAGTTATGATTGTTCAAATGTCATTCAAGAATCCATGTGTTACCACATCTTTGGGAGCTTCTATCCCAATTGTCTAGCACTCTCAGCTGGAAACTGGGAGTGTGGGTGTAGGCATGTATCCATCCCTTATGGGAAGCTTTGGTTGTCCTACACCTATTCTTATGATCAGATCTAGTTCCAGTGGGGCTTCGTCTTCATTGAGATTGGGGTCTTTTTGCACTACCCATATGGAAGATCCTTCGATTCTTCCTACTTGGAGTCCTTCATGTAAGCCTATCGGAATGGACGTGTCATTTCCTGTAGCAATGATAGCATATCAAGTGAATATTGAATGTGCTATAGAGCCTAGTCCTTCCTCTTCACAGACGGAGGAGGAGGACCCGTATGTCCTGCCTGCATGGGAAATTCAGTCTTCTCATGCACATGACTGCCTTGATAGTTTTTTTCCATCAGATGAAGCTATTATTGAGGCCATGTCTTGAGTTGCATCATAGATCTTATTTTCTTCCTGAGCTTGACCGTTTGGAGTGTGAATACTTTATGGAGATTCTTAGTGAGAGAATTGGTAGTCTCATGGTTCCATTAATCTCTCTTGGTTTGATGGCTGATGGAAACATGGCGAATATATCTCCTACCATTCCTATCAATATCTCTCACAATCCTAACAAGATTGAGAATGTCTATATTGGGGCAGAATGTTCCCATGCTGAGATTCAAGAGTATACCGATATGTTCAAATAGTTTTGTGACGTATTTTCTTGGTCATATGAGTAAATGCTAGGTATCGACCCTCACATTGTTGAACATGAAATTAAAACTTATCCCAATGCTAAGGCTATTCGACAACGCTTGCATGCAGTGAGTCTTAGAAAATCACCCACGATTAAGGCTGAGATAGAAAAGTTGTTGAATGTCGTTTTTATCTATCCTGGTCCCTTGACAGAGTGGGTTTCAAATCCCGTTTTGGTTGATAAGAAATAGGGAGCGATCTATATATGCATTGATTTTCGTGACTTGAATCATGCTTGTGCTAAGGATAATTTTCCAACACCATTTATTGATCAAATTTTGGATGAGTGTGTGGGAAACAAGGTATTTTCCTTTATGGATGGATTTTCTGGATACAATCAGATACAAATCATACCTGAGGACCAAAATAAGAATGCATTTATTTTTCCTTGGGGTATGTTTGCATATCGAAATATGCCTTTCATCCTTAAAAATGCCAAATCCACATTTCAGCGGGCTATGACCTTGATCTTCCATGATATCAAATTGATTATTGAAGTATTTTTGGATGACCTTGCTGCTCATTCTTGTATGATAATGCATCATTCCTACCATTTGAGATTAGTGTTCAAAAGATGCCGCCATTACTTGGTTATGTTAAATCCCCATAAGTGCATCTTTTGCCTGAAGTCGGGTCGCTTGTTAGGGTTCATTGTCTCCAAGGAGGGTATAAGAGTCAATCCCTTAAAGGCTGAGGCAATACTTCAATTGTCCCCCTCGAGAAACATTAGACATCTTCAATGTTTGTAGGGAATGGTAAATTTCTTGTGGAAATTCATGGTTAACTTTGCCAATTTGAATAGAGGCTTTATGCGTCTTTTGAAGAAGGACACTACCTTTTGCTTGGATGAGCGATCCCATGAGTCCTTTGATGCGCTTAAGTGAGCCTTAGCATCGGCCTCGGTGATTAGTCCACCCGACTATAGCCATGAATTTCTAATTTATGTGGTCGCGTCCATGGAGATGATTGGTATGGTTTTGGTTCAGGAGGATGAAGAGCTCCAGGAGCATGTCATATATTATTTGAGCCGAAACCTTGTAGATGTGGAGATATGTTATTCCCATGTGGAGAAACTTGCCTTAGCTACCATTCATGTGGTTCAAAGATTGAGACATTATATTCTCCTCCGCTAGACCTTGGTGATATCCCATGTCAATGCATTTCAGTTCGTCCTCACTAGAAGGATGATCGGGGGAAAGTATAATAAGTGGATTTTCATCTTGCAAGAATTCAATCTCAAGTTTGTTTCAGCAAAATTGAAAAAATCGTTGATTTTTGCGGAGCTTACATTGGATTTCCCAAGTGAGGAGGAGGAGGATGTTTGTGAAGATACCTTTGTCGATGAGCACATTTTTCTGATCTCAACTTTGGATCCATGGTATGGGGATATCATCATATATTAACAAACGTTGAAGGTCCCTACTCATCTCTCATGAGATGAACAACGACGGTTACGTCACGTATCCAAGAAATACCTTATAGTGGATAACACATTGTACCACTGTGGGGTAGATTCCATTTTACGTTGTTGTTTAACTCATGAAGAGGCTGAGCTTGTAGTGAATGATTGCCATGGAGGGGCGTGTGGTGTTCATTTGTCTGGGCATTCTACAGCCCAAAAAATATTGAGAGTGGGTTATTTCTGGCCATTGATCTTTAAAGATTGTGTTAATGCGGTTAATAAGTGCCAGCCTTGCCAGGTGTTTGCACGTAATATGCGCTCACATCCTGCCCTGTTACATCCAATTATCACCGATGATCCCTTCACTAAGTAGGGGCTTGATTTCATGGATTTCAACCCATCTTCAACTGGGGGGCATGATCATATTATCGTGGATTTTGACTATTTCACGAAATGGGATGAGGCTATGCCCACAGTTAAATTCAACGGTGAGACAGCCGCACATTTTGTATTCAACCAGATCATTACTTAGTTCAATATTTTGAAAGAGCTTGTCACTGACCATGGTAGGCACTTTCAGAATTGGATGCTGGAAGAGTTGGCCTCGAAGTTAGGGTATAAGTAGGAGCATTTCTCTTCTTATTACCCTCAAGCAAATGTACAGGTTGAATCAGTGAACAAATCACTTAAGTCCATTCTCCAATGAACCATTGCACAAAGCAAGACCAATTGGCATATCATGTTATATCCTGCTTTGTGGGCTTATAGGACCGCGATTAAGACTGTCAATAGTTTTTCTCCATATCAGCTTGTACATGGAGTGGAGTCTGTTTTTCTGGTTGAATGTGAAATCCATTCATTGAAGCTATCCAGAGAGCTCTTACCAGACACTTCCAAATTGGAGGAATGTTTGGTCCACTTAGAGCAGCTTGATGAGCAGCGCTGAGATGCCTTGGTGGCTCTAGAAGTGAATAAGGGTCGCATTAAGGTCCATTATGATAAATATGTTCATCCAAGGAGGTTTAGTGAGGGAGATTTGGTCCTTTTGTGGGATCAAGCTAAACAACCCTTGGGGGAAGGAAAGTTTAATCTCATGTGGCATGGTCCTTACGTGGTCAAATGTGTGTTAGAGAAGGGTGCCTATGAGCTGGTAGATTATGAAGGGAGATCCTTGGCGGAGCCTAGAAATGGGCTCTATCTTAAAAAGTACTATGCATGATTCTCAGCCAAGGCTGACTATTGTATATTATTGTATATTATTTTTCATAGTTATGTTTTTCGTATGGTGGTCGGGTTTGTTGATTAGCTTTCATTTATTATGGCAGATGTCGATGGAGTCTTCCGTTTACATAGGATTCACTGATGGTGCTAGCCGCCACACTCAACACTCATCCTCTGCTACTTGTGTGATTTATACTCCTATGGGTTAGGTATTGTCTTCAGGAGGCGTATGTTTACGGCCTTCTTCAAACAATGTTGCTGAATATAGTGTCATTATCGAGCTTCTATGAGATTCCATTTCACATGGTTTTCACTCTCTTGAGGTACGTCTTGATTCACAGTTAGTAGTGTCACAACTTAATGGCTTGTATCATGTTATGGATCCAACATTATTACAAAGATTCTTACGTGTGAGATTGTTAGAACGACAATTTGACAAAATAACATACATACATGTTCTAAGAATCTATAATCAAGTTGCTGACTCAGATGCTAACTATGTCTTAGATTGGCATTTGTTTCACAAACAATAAGCTCATCACAAACATACATTTTTACACATGTAAATAAATAAAATCGATCATCATAAAAGTTTTTCATTAAACATCCAAAATGTGATAATACATAAGTGCCATAATACAAAAATGGGGCTTTTGAGCCACCAAAATATAAATACATGGTAGTACACAAATGTATCACTCCCAGGTATATAAGCTTGGGGAGGAGGAGGGGGGTTCTGGTCATGGAAAGTCACCATGGCTCTAGCTATCCATTGAAACAACCGCATCGGTGCTCATGGTACACCCACCACCTGACACTAGATGGCTTCAGGGAAGTCCTCGACCTGTGCCATGGGTAACCTATGTGTTAGCCACACAAAGTTTGTGTGGATTCTTTGGAGCGTTCTCTCTACATCCACATCCATGATGCCTTCTCCTCTACCCCTCCTTCTATGAAAAGGGAAATTGTCACGCTGTCGTGGTCCTACATCTGCATACATATGACAGGATGTCACTATGTGTTGTCACACAAAAACATGTCTTTTGAGTCTATATATCAAAAAACACAAAAAAAAATTCAAAATTCAAAAAACATAAAAATAGGGTTGGGATTCGTTACCAATGTCACCGTATGCTGATCCTAGTGGTAGAGTCATGTTGGGATCTCCTCAAAAATCTATCCCCACATAGGGGTAATCATCGATGGAAACTATCTGTCACCGCCACCATGGAAAGAAGTCAGCTGGATAGGGGTTGGACACCCCACCTCCACCCAGTCTATGCATCGCATCTACCCAACATTGTTGGGACAGATCTTGAACCCCATGAAGAGGAACATCAACTCTAGGGCTGAGTTCCAAAACACTCTCAAAGAAGAACATGCTCAGTATACTACTGAAACTGAATTTTCGTACCCTGCCCATCTTGCAATCACTGAGTTGTTGCTACATGTTACTCAACATCGTAGTACTCCAATCATAAACTATGTGTCTCATGCACTCCACTGCATAAAATATCAAGGGTCATGAGTTCTGGTGGAGTGAGGCTAGCCCTGCTATCCTACCGAGTGTCAGTAGTATGGCCTTCAGGCCCAGTACCTGTATGGAGCTTGTTGGGATATGACTCCCAACCTTCTCTATGTCCGGATAATAGTATACAGTGATATACTCATCTATGGTGAGGCCACCTCTGGGCCCGCGAGAACGTAGGTTCACCACTTCCCCCCATTGGGGCAATCCTGTAATGAAGTATATGTTTTCCACCTCTATAGTGAAAGACATCCCGTTGATCTAGAAAGACTTTGAGTTAGGATCCCAGTATTCTACTAGCATCTGCAATAGTCTTGGTTTATCCCTTAAGCCACCAAGACACCAAAAATTGTAGATCCCGCATGCACGAAGAGCTTGTTGAGCCATTAGATCACCCCGTACTACTGCTTCTACATCCCTGTGCCCTCATTCCCTCCATTCTAGAACCATCCTACACATTTAATTTAATTTTTGGTCATTACATGTCTTAGAAAAACTTAAACGCGTCCGCATACGTGACTGTTTGAAAAATAGCTGCGTATGTACGCGAATTTGAGCCATTTTTCCGCGTATAGCCAGCCCTATATGTAGAAAAATCCTTGATTTCTTTGTGGGTCGAGGCGCATATCTTAGATTTAACTAGAAATCAATTTTGGCCATGGAAATTTGAAAAATTTACATGCAAATGAAAGAGCAGGGCATGGGAAGTTACCTGGAAAAAATGGTGTCGGATTCCGCCGGCTGAAACTTCCGGAATTCACGTTTGAAGTTCTAAGCTCAATTGGGTAAAAATTTCAAATGTTATATAATGTTTTGAATTTTTTATATAAATTTTTGAATTTTTTTGAAATTTTTTACCCCCTTTCTATAGTTTTGAACCATTTCTGACCCTTTTGGACCATTTTTTACTAATATAATGATGTAGGAGACCGTTTGAGCGCCATTTTGACCATTGTTTTGACCCGTTTGTGTCGATTTTAGGTATGATGTTTAAATTGGCATATAGGTTAGATTTCACCTCCATTTGCATTTTGCATGAACTTATGATCGTCTCATTATAACCTTAGGTACAAACCCATTCTATCCTGTCATGGAACCTTCTTATTGTTTTAGAAGTGACATGATGGGAATGGTAGAGTTTGACCTTACATGGGTGCCCTAGTTAGCTCCTTGTTTGCATTTGGTGCCCATGCCGACACTTTGTCCTTTAGGGTGTGGGAGTTCGGTGTATAGTATTGCCATGACATTTCGCAAGAGCCTCATACTACTCTTGATCTTTTTGCGAGACTATTTCCCTAGGACTCCCTTATGTCAAGTTGTAATTACATTATCATGAGCTTTTCCTGCCTCATTGAGCCTTATGCCAGATTCCCTGACTTTGAGTATCAGCCAAATAGCCTGAGCTTGTCTCATGTCTAGCCATGCAGAGCCATTTTATATATCCGTTGCTTCTTGATTCTCGACTTTTACCAATAGGGGACTTTCCCCCAAGTGTCGCTATCCTACACATGTCTCCTTGCATTGAGCATAGGTATGTTCCACTGCTTGGAACTAGTTTGTTTGTTCCTTGAGACTCGTCTCCTCCCAGTCTATAACTATAAAGCGAGTTTATTCTTTTTCAATATTTGAAAAATATTTGAAAAAGTCCAAAATAATAAAAAAACCAAAAATATGGACAAGAAAAGATGTTATCTTTGGCAGCAGTTGAGTCGTGTCTCCTTCAAACAGAGCACTATATATCACATCCATTGGTTGGGTTAATAGTTTGAATTTAGGAGCTGTGCTTGTGTCTCTGAGTTTATCTCCACCAACTGGTTAAGATTCCAGTATCTATGGAGCCTTTGTCAATTCCTCCTGTGTTACAGAGATGTCCCAGTTTTGTATATCGAGTCTGTGCTACCTACATTCAGTCACCATTCACCTTTATTCTCTTGTACAAAGGAATTTGGAACCTGATTCGGCCATTCCTCAGTTATCTTGACTTTGCATGTAGACCATTCCTCGTACAATTACTGGTTTGTGCACATTATGATCGAGTCCTTCCACATTATATATATTTGCTGAGTACCTCATGTTGGATGATGGGGGATGCCTTAATTCCCTCCTTCCAGTGGATTTCATCCCATCGAATTCAAATCATTTATTCTGGGATAGGAGTCCAGAGTCATGTTTGAGTGCCTTGAGACTTGTAGTCATTAGTGGCAAGTTCTCTCGCCATCGATAGTTTTTTGGGAATACATCAATGTCCCCTGATCGATGGGTTCTCTCAAGTGTTTGACCTCAACACATTTATTCACACTTGTTAGTTTTCACTCTAGTACCTTGATTCCCATTTTCATTATTGGTGGGTGATCTCGCGTCTATTAATGGTATACATCAATGAACGATAATCGGATGATGGACTACTATGTTCGACCTCGACACCTCTATTCACATAGTAGGACATGTACTCATAGCAGTTTGTGTAGAAGACCTTCCAGATTGGTAGCATCTCATATATGCTACCTCCTTGATCATGCCAGTGTTCATGAGATTTCAACTCTCGTGACTTGATTCTAGTATATGTCAGATATTTCCAGCCATTATGGATATCTTGATCCACTTTATATCTTCAGCCATCATGAATATCATGATCCTTTGTATATCTTCCTCATGGATATTCTAAGCTATTTATATTGTACGTGGTGATGACCACACATGTCATATTTTGTATCATGCCTATTCATGGCCATTGTGCTCTTATGTATCTGGGACTACTAGATCTAATTGCAGTTATGTGCAGAGTTTGATCATTATATTCTATTGATTGGATGGCTGGTTCTTCCACTGGGTTCTTCATCACTCCACTTCTGGGATGGACTTATAATGTATTTCGACCATTGTATGACCCCTCTGACCTCACACATTAGTGGGAATATTTTATAGATGATTTTACCACACATGGTGAATCACACTTTTATGGCCTTCCCTGTCCCTCTGCAGACTCCTTAGACCCCATGGACCATTTTTGTACCTTTGATGTTTCCAATATCATACCTAAAAACATGCAATAATTTCCATACACGAATTTTAATCCCTTTCACGGGTACATTCACGGGTTTGACCCTTAAAACCACGTACATCGGGATGTGTGCAAAAGGCCAAATGATTTTTGAGTTTTCCTTGATATGTAACTGAATCACTTGTCTCTTGACCTTACATATGCCTTGAGATCACTTAGATTCGACCTTCCATTACCCGATTGAAGAGCTATATAAGGAAACCTTTGGATACATTGAAAGGGGAGGAATTGAAGAGAAAGAAAACTATATTCCATTGTTGCCAGAGCTTATACTTGAGTCTGCATCCCTTTGTCCCTTGGAGCACTTTGTGTTATTCCCAATATTACCTTTTTCTTGTGAGCTTGCTATCGAGAGATGGAGGATTGAAGTGGTGGAGGCCCAAGTGGGGGACTCAGTTTCTCCGATTCGCAGACTTGCCGACAGAGGTTGTCACTATTGTAATCTCTACTTTATATTAATAGAAATATATTTTATTGTCCAATAATGTCTATTTAAATGAGTATTTGATCCATGGATTCTTTTAAATGATTATATGTTATTTCTTATATATGCTAGAGTAGGTCTAACACAATTATATATAGCATGCTTGTCTTGTTTGTTGAGTGTTGAGATAGCAAGTTATCAATACAAGGTGGAGTTGGAAAGCTCAACGGGGATCTACATCAACCGTCCAGAATAAGGTACGAATCGAGATCCTTTAGTTTTAGATATTTGGTTTCTCTTGCATATAGGAAAGGATTGATTTTTGGAGTTGAGCTATCTATTGAGGTACCCCAAGCCATAGAAATTTCTCTCTGTAACAATCACCCCCGAAATGGTCCTTGTTTGAAGGAGGAAACCCAGTTAGCCTCCTCAAATGAAGGAGAAGGCTTAGTTTTCCTCCTTGGCTGAAGGTAGGTGTGGGTGTGCTCATCTAATGCCGATTAAGTCAATAAAACTTAGGATAGTGGTTTAACAAGGCCAAATTAACCAAATTAAGCATGCATGTTGTGTAAATGTATCCAACACTTGGTTCAAGAGTATTGGTATTTCCATGAGCATTTCATCTACTATATTAGCCAAAACCTTATTGATGCAGAACTTCATTATATCCATGTTGAGAAGCTAGCCTTGGCCACCGTCCATGCGGTTCAACGTTTGATGCATTAAACCCTCCTTCACCAAAATTTGTTCATAGTTCACATTAACCCATTTCAATTTGTCCTCACCAGAAGGATCCCATAAATTATCAACAATATTTCCCAATTCGCTCTGAGCAATAATAATGATCAACCATAAATGGTATGAAATTTTTTATTTTTTCACTATTTTATAAAAAAAAATTGAAATTTTTACCCACTTCCTACAGTTCTTTATCGTTCCTGACAATTTTGGACCATTTGGACTAATATGAACTGGGTCCATTGTAGTTTTGTTACCACACATCCAGATTCCCTTGATACAACAAAAAATTGTGTAACATACTGAATCGTTGGAGTTAGCCATGAATCTTGAATCCTAACCTATAGGAGAAACTGGTGCATGAATGATGCAAATTCAGTCATAAATAGACAACCTTACATTGAAACTCTAAGACATTGCAAAAGGGAATGAATTTCAAGAAAAACTTAGATGTACCAGATACATAACTGAAGGACACCATAAGGAAAATTGCTCGATGTTCATGAACTATGTAGCATCATGAAAACTGAATCTGATAAATACACAACTGATGCCTTGGTGTAGAATATGTTAGACTAGAGTTCATCGGTTGGAAGTGTGTTTGTACCTACATAAAATTGTAAGTGTACCAACTATTTTATACTATAAATTTTGTAAAGTTAGTAGGCCATGATGAGAATGGCTGTAGGGAATTCCAGATGCTGCAGGAGAAAATGATCGACACCTATTTAATGAAGAATGAAGAGAAAATGCAAGTTGATTGGGATCAATATCAATATCCATAAGTTCAATATACTGGGCCCAGTATCCATAGAATCAATACCCTCAACAACATTACCCTCAACCCAATGGGTGGAATTTTTCGAAGTCAAGGAAAAAGAGGAGGATTTGGTTGTGGAAGAGGCCAAATCATATGTTATAATTATGGGAAACCAAGACTTTTTTCTAGGGATTGTGTGGGTCCTACAGATACATGTTTGTATTGAAAATCCTTTGATCATACCGTTGAACAGTGTTTGTAGTTGATTGCAAAGTGGCAAGCTAGAGATGTGGGAAATCCAAACCCTCTGCATAATACAAATCCGAACCCCAACCAAAATATTCAAAAGATATTTGTTAAGAGGAGGGAACCAAATATTTTTATCATAACAAGGGGAGGTGTTGTGATTGGAACATACCAATATGCATAGTATGAAAAATTGCAGTGGGAAGAAACACAAAATAAAGTTCCATTTGATGTCCAAAAAGAAAAGGAAGTATTCTTGAATGTGTGACCAGAGTTCGTCGACAAGAATCAAGAATCGGCATCTGCTACTACATTACCAAGAAGATAAATAATGGATATGCCTGAAAGGTTTGATTATATATTCTGAAAGAAACTAACGGGAAAATTTAGTAAGATTAAATCATTTTTAAATTTTTTTATCACTAATACAATATAAAGATGTTGTCACACAATTGAAAACTCTAATAGAAGAACCTCAACAAGAGTTGTGACCAGAAATAAGAATTAAACATGTGGGAAAAATATTAAAGGCTAGTTGTGAGTTAAGAATGACTGCTCTGAAATAATATTATTATATGGCCCTATATTATCCTAGATTTGGAATGTGATTTCAACATTCTAACAAGAAAAACAAGGAAAAGCATGGGGAAACCATGGCTGGAGTGGTCTCCTATTCAACTCAGATCAGCAAATTAGTCAAAATTCCTACCTATAGGTTGATTGACTCAAGTTCCTGTCGAGTTAGAAGGCTTGAGAATGTATGTTTACTTTGAAATAATTGTCATTGTCGGTGGATCAAACTCATATCCTGCACTTTTGGGGATTGACTGTGCAATAAATAATTACACCATCATCAATTTTAAGAAAAGGATATTAACATTTGAATATTCAGAGCTAAGGGTGGTCCCACCAATTGATCCACTAGAAGGTCAAAGATGCATTGAGCGAGTAAATATTGAAGGACAAGGTGACTATCTCGACCATATTTATCACATCACATATGTAAGGGATGATTATGTAAATCCAACAATAGACATAAATCTTAGTTTCCGGAGTATTAGTTCATGTACATCATATTCTAGAGAAGCATTGGAAAATTGGAAGAATAGGATTCATGAAGTATCCATGAGAAGATGCACAAGAGTAACACGGTTTTTGCGATGGGTAGGAATCGAGCTAAGTGATATACCTACATGTGAGGGTTTACCAAAACTTGCATCGTTTTTTACAAATTTTGAAGAAAAATCCACATAACATTAGCGCTTGTACACCCTAGACTTTGCACTGAAAGATACACCAGCCAGATGGTGGTTTTCACATAAATAATATATCTCGGAATGGCCATAATGTCGAATATTGAAGGAGATAAGAATAGGAGAAGATATCATCTATACTGGTCAAAAGTATACAGGATTCACTAATCATGTAAAACATATAGAGTATAGTCATACAACATGGGATGCATGTCCATGATAGGAATGGGTTTATCAATTCATACACACATTATACATGATACCAAGGATATGGTATACATCAATTGAAATGAAATGAGGTACTATTGAATGGGATGAATTATATACTATCCTCAGACACACATTTTAATTTGTCAATGACCATTTGTTGATCGATGTCGTGTTGTAAGTAATCAAGACAAAGATATTTCGATATATCATTGTCGCAATGACAAAATTCAATCAACACAATGCAACAATCCAACACTGGATGGAGTTCTACAATGCGACAAGAGAACTTGATAATGATGACCCACTCAACGTAAACATTCCTGAGTTTGAAGGTACATGCATAGTGGAAGGATTTGGTATTTCTAGTGACCAATTCCTGAATCCACTAAAATTCAAGAAAATCAACATTGGCTCCCTGGAGAATCCAAAATTATCCAATATTTGAGATTATTGGGATGATAATACTATTGGGAATATCATGGATTCTATTGCATGAGTTTAAATATATGTTCTATACAAAATTCTCAAAGATGAAAGGGATTTTTAGAGACCTTGGAGAAATGAAGATACCTTTAAATCTTTACGCAAAACCTGTCAAGCAGCGACCATACTGATTGAATTTTCGGTATAAAGAAAAATTCAAGAAATATTTATACTGAATGTTGGATGCATGTATCATAGAATGTATACAACAATCTGAGTGGATCAGCCCAATAATAGTGCAATCTAAAAATATTACTAGTGAAGTGCGGATTTTTCGTTGACCTAAGAAAATTGAATGATGCTTGTTTACATTACCAATTTCTGACTCTGTTTACAGATGAGGTGTTGGAGACTACCGAGGGTCAACATATTTACTCATTCACTAATGGTTCAACAAAATAGCATCATATTATAATTGCAAAGGAATACCGACACAAGAAAACCTTTACAATGGAGTAGGATTGTTTCCAATACACGGTAATGTCCTTTGGACTCAAGAATTCTCTTGCTATTTTTTCCATAATAGTAGTGGCTTCCTTTAAATACTTTATTCATAAATTGCTTGAGGTATACTTCAAAAATTGGATGGTATTTGGGCTCATTAAGGATCATATCGAGAGCCTCAAGATGATGTTGGAACACTGTCGTTAGTATCGAATTTCACTAAACTTAAAGAGATATATATTTTGTTCCCATTTTGGAATTATGTTGGGCCATTTGGTTTGTCGCGATGAAATCTTGGCCGACCCTACCAAAATTGTCATTATTGTCGACCTACGACCACCTTCCACGATAAATCAATTGAGAGCAACATTTGGACATACACGATACTATCTAAAATTTATCAAAGGGTATGAGGAGGTGATTGCTTCGATGGAGAATTTATTCGAGAAATATTTTAATTTTGAGTGGATGGAAATTTGCCAAGAAAGTCTAGACACAAGATGGTTACAATTCCCATACTTGTATTTCTAGACTTGAAAAAGGAATTTCATGTACATGCCAATGAGTCGTTTTTGGTGCTCGACGTGGTACTAGCGCAACCTGGTGAAGGGTCAAATGATCTTCCTATTTCCTTTGCCAGTAGAAAATTATCAACAATAGAGAATATCTATACCACAATGAAAAGATAAGGACTAGCTATGGTATATGCCTTGCAAGAATTTCGACACTACTTGCTGGGTGTACATTTCAAAATGTATATAGATCATTCATAATTGAAATACCTGGTCAATAAGCCAGTGTTAGGGAGGAGGATTTGCCGATGGCTTCTCCTTTTTCAGGAATTTGAATTTGAATTCATTGTTAAATCGAGTCAATTGAATTTTAGACCAAACCATCTATCAAGGATAGAAAGTGGTGATGAACCTGGTAACCTCACTTAGTCTCCTTAATGCACAAATATTTGCGATAACAATGTTTCATGATCATTACAGAGACATCATACAATTTTTGAGTACAGGATATGCACAAAATAAATTTACTACCATGCAGAAGAAACGGTTAGTTGTTCAAGATGCAGACTTCTAGTTAGATGTTGGACAATTATATAAAATGGGCCCTAATGAGATTCTTCGTCGCTACATATTGGAACACAAGAGACCAGTTATATTAAATGAAGTGCATGTTGGTGTCACAGGAGGCCGTTTTTCTAAAAAATATATAGTGGGAAAGATATTGTAAGAAAGATTGTGGTGTCCCACCATGCATGCAGATTCCTGAGAATACTATCGCAGTTGTGATGTCTGCCAAAGAAATCAAAATTCATTGTGACAATATGAAATTACATTAGTACCCCCAATAATTTTACAATCATTTGAAAAATGAGCCATTGATTTTTTGGGACCTATTAGTCCAATAGGGAAGCACACAGGTGCAAGATATATAATTACTGCGACCAACTACCTTACCAGAAGGGCCAAAGCAATGCTAGTAAAATATTGTACTATTGCGACTATTGCTAAGTTTCTGTTTGAAAATGTTATGACTAGATTTTGATGTCCAAAAATTTTGATAAGCGACTCAGGCACACACTTTGTCAATCAATTGATTAAGGAACTAACAAAAGAGTTCAAAATCCAACATAGAAAGATAACACCATATCACCCTCAAATAAATGGTGTTGTTGAAGCATTTAACAAAATCCTTGAGAATGCATTGACAAATATTTGTAGTGTCCAAAGAGATGACTGGGATCAAAAAAATTTCCTAGTACTATGGGTATATTGCAAAACCTATAAGAAGTTGACAAGATGAACTCCATTTTTCTTGGTGTATGGACAAGAAGTTGTGATGCCAATGGAATACCATTTATACCCAACTTAAGGATTTCTGTGGTCACTGATATGACATATGTTGGTGTTGTCAAGGAAATACTGTTGTAGTTGACTCGGTTGGAAGAAGATTGTTTGTTTTGTTGCAGGATATCATCAAACACTTGATAAAGAACAAAATAAAGTATGGAATTACCGCCACATCAAGAGAAAATGATTTTAGGTTGGAGGATGTGTTCTTCTTTATGATAGTAAATTTTTAAAGCATCCAAGAAAGCTAAAAGCACACTACCTAGGACTATATATTGTAACACATATCACTAACGAACGATCAGTGAAATTGAAAAAAAATGATGAAACACATGTTAGAGGATTGGTGAATGGAAATCAGCTAAATCCTTATTAGGATATTTGCAACTTGGTCGACTAAAAAAAAACCTATGAATTTTGTTTTTTGCTCGTAGGATACGAGCTATCGCAAGAAGAAACAAAAATCATCGCAGACTACTAGTATAAAGAAGACAGAGGAAAATTGTCGTAGACTCTTTGTCTATCATAGATGGAGAAATGATGGCGAGGAAAATATGTTTTTCGCAATAAAAATAAAATGTCGAAGGTTGAATACAGGTCACAATAATAGCGTTGTTGTTGCAAGTTAAAATGGAGTCACAGAAATGGTAGCTGGTTGTAATTAATTTAAAGGCCCAAGAGGTTTTGGTGGTGGTATTTTAAGTGAATTCCATATTTTTTACACAATAACTACCATTGATGTGACATGCAAGTGGTATAATGCATATAATTTTCCTAATAATCATTCAAATGATCAGCCCATGTGACAGAAAGGACAACTACCCTTCCATTAATTTCTCACTTATGTGGAGGAATGGTGGAATAAATGGCTATATGTATCACCATTCATGCCCAAGTTTCAATTCATTATTTTGCATTCGTGACAGAGATTTTTTTCTGCAAGTGCAAGAGTCGAAGTAAGTTTTCTACAGAGCATGGTTGTTTCGATTTCTAGGACAAGTATAGTTGAAAAGTATGGTGTCATGACCGTATCACCCACACCTATTATGGAAGACACTGTCGGATATGTTCCACCACAGGTCATGGTTGTAGAAAAAGATGAACAAGTTCCATTCATCTCTACAGTAAGGTTACGACCAGACCCATCTGGTTCATCAATGGGGAAGTGCTCTAGAAAACAAAAGAAGAAAGCACCACCACCACCACCACTGGAGGATGAGAAACAAGCAGGGTCTGCGACTATGTTGCCACCATATATTCCACCAATAAAATATGAAGCACCAAAAATTAGATTCTAAAGAATACACAGTACCCACTTGTAGCACCAACTATACTAAAATGAGTTCGGGTATCACAAAACATACTTCCAAACCTTAAGAAGATGACAGTTTTTGATCATGAAATACAAAAATTTCTAAAGTTGGACGTGAAGAACTACAAGGTTCTTGTACAAGATACACCAGATAGCCCAAAGTACCTAGTTCCAATGGAATGGGAAAGAGGATTGGACTAATCATGTTTAGTATCGCTGATGTATATGCCTCATTTCATCTAAAGAATAGAGGTGAATCCATGTGTCAAATAGTTACTGGCATCATTCCACGGTGGCTGTTAAGGGCTAGATGAAAAATTTTCTATGGATGTCAAGCTGATAGTAGCAGTTACAGGGCTTCCACTTGTAGGTGTAGACCCAATGAAATTTTTCAAAAAATACGAGGACACTCTGATGATGAACAAGTTAAAAGATAAGTATGATTTTTCAAAAGATACCAAAGGATTTTTAATAGCATCAATAACCACACTGTTCATTTTACATCTAAGGTTTTAGCTACCAATTTGGTACATAAGATGCGATCGAACCAATGCATTGTAAGAATGATTGTAGTGACTGAACTCTGTGTAGAGGGGGTTCAAATGAACTATTTTCACTATCTACTAAATAAGTTTTTATCAAATGTTGAGGAGTTGCAGGAAAAAGGTACGACATTCCATTATTCATGGTTACTCATTTTGATTTCATTTGTCACATGGTCAAAAGAAGTGAAGTAGAAATGGGTAGATATACCAATCAAATTTCAAGGATCTGGATAACAAAATATCTATTTCAAGAAATATATAAAGCAGATATAGAGAGACAAAAGTATACAATTATTTATGTATGGAGAGGCCTTGCAATATCAGGTGAGACAACAGGAAAGAATTATGGAGGATACTGTTCGGCAGTTTTGAAACATTATTAATTTTATAATTGGGCCCCATCATATCTTGTGGAATTCGTGACAATATCCACAATGAAAATGGTTAGTGACACAATATCTTCTATTTGAAGAATAATTTGAGGCCATTACCCAAGATTGGCTGGAGGAATGGTGATTCCTTATCGCTGATGACCTACTATCTATAGGAGAAGACCTCAGATAGGATGATCCAATGATGCATAAGGTGGAGAGTAGGGAGGGGACCCACCACCAGAAAAAAAAAGATCGACAAATATCTCCCATCCCTCCCCGGAATGATTATAGGGAATCCCCAACAAATCCGGTGGGGGACAATAAGATGAAGAAAATAGAGTAGCCAGAGACAAGGCATAATAAATGAATGATGATAAAATAGCAGGAATTTTCATCCTGACCAATGACAATTTCTCCCTTGTGATGGACACAATCATAGATGTCTCTACATAGATACCGAAGAAAATATATGAGATACAAAAAAATATCACAGGTAGTATTACAGACCTATTACATATGCTCTACAAATCCGTAAAAGAATTATGGGTCGTGGTCGACTACATACCACAAGTGACAGTGTCACATGACTTACATGGCTTGTTATAAGAGCGACCGACTGATGTGTCGATACCTATTAGACCAATAAAGACTCAACTAGTGGGAGAATCACTCAACTTAGGAACCGTAGAGCTGAATACCATGGCCAAGAACTTGGGCCATGTTACAATATTTTTTTCTCAAATGTCATTGTATGAAGTTTATGCAATCCAAAATGTCACAGTCGCAGAAATGAAAGTCAGAGAAGGTGCATTGATCAATAATTTTTTTCTTTCAAATAAGGTTTTTTGTATGATGAAGAAAATAGTTAAAGAAGCTGAGTAGAAGGATAAAACCTGGGAAGAGGACATGATCAAGCTTAACAAATATGTAACACTTTCTTGTAGTAGTTTTGCATATTAAGGAATAACAAATGAAATGTTTGCAGGCACCAAGGTCATTCGACTTGGAAAAATCACCAAGGACCTCTGCAAAAATGTCACAGAGTTGGAAGCATAGGTGAGACCCAGTACACCCCTAAAGGTGCTAGAAGAAAGAAAAAAAAAACAATAGAGGTTGTGAAGAAGATAGAAGATGTAAAGGAACTGTGTGCTGAGGAAGTTGAACAATTTTCTCAGACATGGGAAGTGTTGATTGACGATGTAGAGTTAGAGAAAGTTACAGAGAATTTATGAACTATTGAGATAGAGGTGAGCCAAATGAAAAATGAGATGAAGAAATTTCCCTTAGAAAATAAAATGGCAGAGGATGTTGAGATGAAGAAACTACAACAACAAGTCACAACACTGCAAACTCAACAACAACAACGGACTGACAAAGCCACAGAATTGGAGGAAAAAGTAGAAAGAGTTACATGAATCCTATGCCCTAGAAAGTGTGACAAGCAGTAGAGTTAGCAGGAATTACAATGTTGAAACACATCAATTACGACTTTGTGGAGAATTTACAGAAGCTAGAAGAAGATGTGCGATGGGAAAGAAAACATATAGTGAAAATATTCCAATATTTTCAAAGTAAGGTCATCATGACTGAAGGTTCAGATTAGTGTGGCTCGTGGCATGTTGGTCCTAGGAAAATATAGATAGGATTCAGCTAGAATTATTCTTAGAAATATGAAGAGTCTGGTCACGCAATAAAGAAATCTGTGATGAAGGAAGAGCTACAACAAAAGAAGTAGTTGTAGAGGAATTTTCAACAAAAGAGAAGCTATGATGAAAGCAAATCTGGGAGAAAGAGATACGATACAAGAAGTAGTTGTAGAAGGAAATGTGTGATAGGATAAACTGCGAGGGAATATTTTATGAGAGAAGGGAAGCTATGACGAGAGAATTCAAGATGAAAGGAACCAGGATCAAATAATATGTGCAATGGATGAAAAGGACAACCCGAGATATCATGGGAAAGAAGTCAGTTAGGATAACACATGATTTAAGTAATAAAGCATCTTTCTAATTTCAGTTAATAGTTCCTACTGACAGTTGTAAATAAATGAACAAGAATAGGAATAATATCCTATCAGCTATCATAATGAATTCAGTTGACTACGACGTGTAAGAATCTATAAAAGGGAGAACCCAAGTTGTGTGCAGGTTGCGTTCTCACTAGGTATTTGATGTTTTTTGTCTTAGAAGAGAAGTATGTTCGAAGAGTTGTAGATTTGTAGAGAAGAGTGAGTCGATCCAAGCTATGTGTGGATCAACGTTAGGATGAAGGAGAGGAAAATTCAGAGACCTGAGACTAGAGAGAATGAGAGGAGAGAGACATATGTATAGATTGTAGAGAAGATCTAGAACAAAGTCTGCAAGCTGAGTGCACAGACAAAAGGTACCGTATATTTTTCATGCTATATGAAGAGCGCCTTTGTGGTTTTTCCTGGATGGGTTTCAATGTTAAATGTTGTCTATGTGTATATTTAATGAATTTTCTTATATCAAATGAATGTATGTTGTGAATAAATGTATGTGTTTCCTTATGAACGAGTCCTTATATGCAAATGTCACACTGTTGTTAGTTGGAATTGCCAATAAGGAACTATATTAATTGTTGTAATATATGTCGACAGATAAGTAGAGTAATATCTTGAGTGCACAAAATAAAAGTAAGTAATATAATGATTGTATTTGGTCAAGCAAGCTAGTAAGCTACCAAGGAAGAGGAAATCCCCACACAACTGCATAAACCTGGTTCTGGCAGTTACCCATAAGAAATATCTTGGGTGAGACTACATCTGCATCATAGGTTTTGTCAACTTAGCCCTACTCTATCAAGATGATATCTTGGTATTTGTTAACAGACAAATAAGGGTCTCAGCCTATATTGAAGGAAGAAATGCCAACATGCATTTTGATTGATGTTGGTCATTTTTCTCACTAGCTAAATGAGTTTGAATGTGCTTGGGGCATTTTTTACAATGGTTGGACAAAATTATTGCTTCATGGGGAATTTGTCTACTTTCTTGGGATGTTTTCCCTATTACCTAGGAAAATTTTAGTTAGTGTTGGGTGTTTTTAACACAGATGGGTAAATTAAGAAGTGTTTGTGGAGTTTTTATAAATGGTTCGGTGGATTTTGAAGTGTCAGGCCAATTTTTGTAACTGCGTGTGAAAATTTATCTTTCCCAAGGAATTTTTATACTTTCCTAGGTGAATTTGTTGTTGTTTTGGGAGTTTTCAAACATTGTGGGGCATTTACCTTATTTCCTGGGGTGTTTCCAGACATTGTTGGAAAATTTTTCATTTACCTGGGTGTTTTTAGACATTGTTGAACAGTTCTACAATTGGCTAGGAGAATCAATCTAGATGGGTATGTTTCCTTTGAATGTTGGGTGAAGTCCCTATGGATGTAAACATATTGTATTATATTTTCGAGAGACCATAATCCCTTGAAAAATTATCCTTGATTATTTTTCCTTTTTGTGGCTTGGCATATCAAGAAAATTGTTCCTAAACAAAACCTAAATATATATGTTTTTACTCAATCTGGAATAGAGGACGAGGGGATGATATTTTTTGTAGTGATCATGCCAATTCTTCATTCTCTAGCATATATTATTTTCAGTAGGTGCAAGCATGTTCTATAGTGAGTATATACTTATTTGGTTGTCCTTAAGACATCAGAGAGAAAATACTTGAGATTTTTTTGTGAAGTATGCATGTTGGTGAGTTGAATGGGATATAAGTCCCTCGATTACAAATCATCCTATGAATCAAGACCCTAAATAACCCCCATGACAACTAAAGAACCTGTATTTGTAAACTAACCATCCTTGCTGATTTTTTAATGTTTATGAACATTACACTCACCACTTCCCCCACTTATCCAAGGCTCGCCAACTTTGGGATGAGGCTAACTATCATGACACTTCTATTGCACCTCATGTGTAGCCTCCCCCACCTCAGCCACCCCCAACCTCTTATGGTGTTGCAAAACCCATTTCCTACTCAAGGGTTAGTCATAGCCCAACCAACAACACAGTATGCCACATTTTCTATTAGTGTTTGAGAAAAAATGGAGATTCTTGAACTTTAAAATTTTAATCCACAATTTCAGTGCATATAGATCTCATTAATAATCCAAATACATAAATAAATCAAACCATAGAACACATGATATACCTTGGGAAACCCTCCATTGATTCGAAGGATAGAAAACCTAGCAAACAATATTAGAGTATGATTGATAATTGATAGAGAATGATTACAAAAAAATATCATATTGTTTTTTTCGAGAGCACAAGAGAGTATAGATCAAATGGAACATTATGTTGATCTTACCAAGTGCATAGTGTTGGTCACTCTATATAGAGATTTATTTTGTAACTGTAGAGATAATAGATCAATGCTATGTGCAATGATGCTAAGAAGAAGCACAGGAAATAGATCTTGCTACTAAGAATTCTCACAAGCATACACAGGAAAATAAGACAGAAGAAAAGAGACTGAATCACATGAATGAAGAGATGAATATTGGTGTGTATCCTTCCATTGAATACATNGAGGAAAGAGGCAAAACCACATGGGGAAAATCCTCCCTCAAGATAGGACAAGGCACAAAATTTGAAATATGTCTTCAACGTATCTTCATATTCACTTTAATTAGCTGACTGAACTGCTTCTGAATGAAGGGCTTGCTGAAGAAATCATGAACTCTATGATCATGCGCTGGAGTGTAGAACTTGGAAGAAGGAAGAGGAGAGACTCCTTGTATCTCATCAACTGATGAAGTAGGAGCATTATCTAAATGCTTCTTTCTGCTGTCAAAATCTGATCTGAAAACATAATCTGAAATGGAAAAGATATTTGTGCATACTCCTTTCCAAAGAGTACAAAAAATAAGGCAATTTATTTCACACCCAATTCCCTGAATAGCTGCAAAATTGTGATGTGAATCACATGTCAATATTTCAATCTGATGTAGCACCTGTATAGATCTGATATGAGGATGATAAAACTCTTAT
>LPNX011205756.1:43242-72348 GCA_001517045.1 Pseudotsuga menziesii | reverse complement strand
TAAGGTGCCACCTAATTAAGCTAGTGGGTGAATAATTAATCAAATAATGATTAATTATTTTATCCTAAGTTGTGAGTGGGTTTAATATATTCCAACAGTAACAAGCAAAGTGCTCAATATAAATTGTCAACCCAGGAAAGCATGTTTATTTCAAAGGTAACTAGCAAAATATATGCATAAACATTTTCAGTGGTTTATAAATAAAATACAAATCATTCAATCCTAATTACTTCTCCGTCAACTCATCTTCCTGTATAAAACCAAATTAAATAATCAATCTAAGAATTGTAAAGGACTTCTAATTCCTACAATATCAATCCTGCGGTTTATAATATAAGAATAAATAAACCTATAATTACTTTTGTAGACGGTTAAATTTCATTTTACCAAATCAAAACAATCACAAACCATTAATCAAAACAACCAATTTATAAAAGCAATGATCTATATAATTCAACAAGCTTTACGAAAGACAAATGATAACACTACGCAGGATATGAGTATGTCTCTAACATCTATTACTAATCGACACACTTTGCATAAAGAAAAGTTTATCCTACACAGTTGACTGTCACACCATACTGTTACAGCAACCCAAAGGGAAACTGATAATGCAATTGTTTAATGAATGTTGTTTCAACTAAGTATGAATACATCAAAATGAAATCCCACACTTAAACATAAATAACTAAACTAAAATATCTACTACTACTAGCAAATCTGTAAGAAGGCAGGCCTTGGCCTTTGAATAGAGATTTTGTTGAAGGATTAAAAAGAGCTACAACAAAATAGCGTTGATAATTGCTTCTCCTTTTATTAAAATGACCGAATTACAATTATAGTCTCCTCCGCTATGACTTCTCTCAAATTTCCAACCCTTGGATCAAATTTCCTATTCGTACCTATACACAAATTAAACCATTTAGTTACATCAATATCATGAATCCATGAATATATATGATCTCCAAGCTGTTGAATTAAATAAGAACAGTTACAACTATTATTACATTGCATAAGATCAGTTCACATAATGAATGAGCTTTACATTCGAATGGTTTCATAGGTGGAATAGTGTTCCAGCTAACCAGGAGAGATACTCGAGCAGTTTCAGCTAGATGCGTGGAAAGACATCCGAGATTATCTCATCAAAATCTTGGATCAAAAAATAAAACGCGAACTGACGCCAAGCATTCTTCATATCTAAATGCAGTGGCTTGTTACACTTGAGACACCTAGATATTCTGAACCTTCTATGAACCAATGAAATATTAGCGTAGTTGAAAGATAAAGTTCATAATTATGAATACAATCAAGCATTAATGAAATAAGTAATAATGATTTATACCATAGGAATTCATACTTGATTTCATGGAAAGGATAAATATTCAGTTGTAAATAGGGGAAAAAAAGGGAAAATGGCTAAACAGAATAAGGAAAAAGGGTAATTGCAGTGCCCAACATCTCCCCCCAGCTATCCAATTGCATGTCCTCATGCAATCAACTCCAACTAGTCTGAATCTAAATCAGACTCAAGAATTTTCCTGTGCAAGTGAGTGAGGTTGAAGAAGGATTTTGGTCTCTCCCCAATTGCAAAAATCGATTTCTTGTGATGAGATTATCCAAACGGTCTCTTTCTTTATTCTAAGTTCATCCTATAAGTACTCTTGTAATTCCTATCTAGCCAATAGATAAAAGGGAATTAAAATTTCAAACCTAGGTTGCTCCAACCACATGTCTCCATGCACTTTACATAAAATGGCACTCTAGACAAAGAATACTTAAAATTTTCAAAGGAATATGGGTCCTTTTCCTTTAAATATATGGGATAAAGCTCCCATCGATGACTGCTCCCTTTTAGGGCATAGTCCTATTACCGAGAGATAAAACTGACACAAGTGGAGATGAATTTTTGTTGGAATGCAACCAAATGATTGAATTTCTCAGGGGATGAAAGATATGGCTTATACCTATAAATTAGAGGTGCAAGAGATTGAGGTTCACCACAAATTCACAAAGTGGAGTTGTCCTCATTCCTATGAATGGTTTGAGAGGCACCCCACCAATGCATATTGTTAGTGACAAAAGAGGTGAATTATCTCATATTAATATCCCCAATACAAGGAGCTGTATTAGATTGAGAGTCAATCAAATAATCTAACTCATGCAAATATAATTCACATAACAAATTTTGCTTCAAAAAATCACTATGGGTGAAAGTCTCCAGGAACTAGGGAGGTGTCACAATTTACTAAGGCCTCCCCTCTCTTAAAGCCTTTGTTTTGAATAGAGTCATTTGTTTAAAAAGAAACACGAGACAGGATGGAGATGGAGCTCTATAGCTCAATAAATTATGAGTTAAGGTAAACATTTGTTCTTTGTCTTTCTACATAGACTTGAATTTTCTTAACTCTTTCAAATCCTCCTACATTTTCTCCCAAAGAATTTTCTGGAAGAACAATTCTTCGGCCCAGTTTTCCCTTAGTTCCTGAATAGTATTTTAATACTCAGCCAGAGAAATCATTCCTTTATCATATTGACTGGCATGATACTTCCATTTAATCACCTCGAGCTTCAATAATGACAATTATTTTACCAATTCTTTCTTATCTTCATCTATGAATGATTCTAATAACACTGTAGGTTCCTTTGGTATTGTTAGTTCTTGTGTTTCAGCAGTTTCTGTTTGTGTTGTTTCCTCTTGAGTTTTAGTAACTACTGTTGCTTCAGTTTGAATTGCTGCTTCATAGGTTTTAGCAGCTTCACTTTGAATTACAGCCTCCATAACTGGTTTTAGGAACGATGGTTCTTGTGTGACAATGTTCAACTTCCGTATTTATTCTTCAACAGCTTCAGACTGAGTCACAGCTTCAACAACACACTTTTAGGATGTTGGTTCTTGTGTTTCATCAACCTACTCTATTTCCATCCTTTACAGATGTCGTTGTTTCTTGTGGACTATCTCTGTGTCACTTGATTGGTGTGCTTGATTCGAAATTATTTTAGTGTCCTCAGAACTGCATCCCAAGGGAAGCAATTCAGTACTCCATGAATGTTGAGGCTACACTACCTCATATTCTTGTAATTCTAGATTAGGAATCACATCCACTTGCATACTCATTTCTCTTATTAATTCCACATTTGGTGTCTCATATCTCCCTCATCCTGAATGTGCCAATTTCCATGCTGCTATTTTCATCTTCTCAACCTTATATCCCAACAATTTGAAAAAATCCCAACATTTAGGTCATAAAAAGTTCCTCATTTTCTGAAATGGAATGTGGGTTTCCCAACTAGTTAGAAACTTCTACTAATGTTTCCATCCCTCATCTAACATGCATTTTACTATATTCTTTCCATCTCTGTAACTCCTCTCTAATTTCCTGCACATCTTCTTTCAACAACTCATTTTCATACAACAAATTCTCCAACTGGGGTTATCCTTCAGCAGGTTCTTATGGATCAATGGCTTCCATAGGTATATTTACCTTTAGTTCTTGTGTTTCAATAGGTACCCTAGGTATTAAAATATGAATCTCAACATTCTCCACCTCTACTACCCAAGATTATCTTGTACTTCTTATTTTTGTAAGACTAGATGATTGTCCTTTAATAACTGATATTTTCTTCCTTCTTTGTGGTGTAAGAAGAATACAAAATGATCTTGTTTATACCATGGCACTTTCTTCCTCAATTATAGTTCCTCTTACCTCAGAGGAAGATTCAATATCAATGACTTGAGGTTTTATCTTCCATAAATCCCCTATTTCTGCAAATTCTTCCTCTTCTACTGCCACATTCACAGCTCCAGCTTCTGCTATCACTGCTTCTGCAGTTTTTCCAGTTTATGTTTCTATTGTTGTTTCTCCCATTCTACTTCTATTGTTGTTGCTGCTGCAACTTCTAATGGAATAGCCTCTTATATTACCATTATTGTCCCAACCATTTCCTCTATGGTGTTCATTGATGCTGCAGCTCCTCCTGAATCTTCTTCATTTTAATCTCCACCTTCTTCCATCTCTTCATCCCTCCCCCAAGATAAATCTGAGGAGCTCCATTCAACCTCTCTTTCTCCAACGTGTCCTACTACAGGTGCCCAATGTACCCCATCTCCAATAACTAATTTCTCCCATGTTAATTTATCTCGTGCCAAATATATTTGCACCAGTAGTTTAATTAAACCATGGTTTATGATAGAAGACAGTGGGTTCCTTGATGTCTTAACATAGTGTGCCATATTTTGTAGAGTGCCTAAAAGGTCAAATGGCATGTTTATCAGTTTTCCATGGCGTAAATGGGAAACTAGGAAAAAATCATAAATGTATACAGTTATATATCTTCCTTCGCATGTAATGTATATTTTTAGGAAGATAGCAACCTAATCTCGGGGTCTTGGTAATGTCTCAAGCACTATTCCTCTAGACCTCAGCTACACCAGTTCTCCTACTCCTAGAAAGCATTTAACTGCTACCAAATTATGTCTTTTTTTGCAGAACCATTGATTCCCAATCCTAGGAAGTCTTGTGACTTCTGTTAAATACAGTTCTGATGCATATATTCTTAATCCTCTGATTTCTGAATGTTCTTCGTTCAAGCTCTTGGAAAACTGGAATGTAGTTTCTTCATGGAAATCATTCATTCTTTGGAAGTATTCAATCCATCCATCTTCCCAAAAGATGGCAAATACTTCCTTGTTTGCATGCAGGGATTCTAAATTATTGGGTTCATATCCGACTAGAGGGACCATACTATTTTTCCTTGGCTAACTGTGATGGAAAATGTAGTAATTTGTAGTATCATTTGTTAGAGTTGCAGTAATCATACATCAAGGATTCGTTATCAGACATGTTTGAATATGATGATGATCATTAATAGGCGCAGGTGGATATTTTGAAAAACTTGATTGGCTACGGGAGACTGATAGGGATTAAAAAGGTAGAATATAATAATTACTACTATATCAGTTCACACTTGATCATGCTCATAATTAGAACTCGTACCTAATCATCATCATCTGAGCCGTCATTTTCTCTATATGGTTGCCTTTTCATGTCGAATAATCAAGAGGGGTATATTTACACACACGCAATTGTAGAAAAAATCAGTTATCATGTATTAAACAGGTTGAGCATGTCCGTGTTAGCATTGATTTCCTAGGCGCGTGGAGGGACTATAGCACAGTGGTGGATTGTTGGCAGGATCTCATCATGAAGAGGAAATATTTAGTTCAAAATCCGTGCAAAATGCGACGAAATTTTAGTGATATTTTTAACAACAATATTGGAAGAGTTACAATAGAAGTTGGTGGAAAAACAACGCAGTTGCAGCAGAAAACTGGCCAATTTAGTGAGAAAAATATTGGATTTGCAGCGCAAAATGGGTAACGTTAGTGGGAAAAATATCAAAGTTGCAGCGCAAATGGCCAACTTTAGTTGAAAAACAACGAAGTTGCAACGGGAAAGTAGAAAATTCTAGTGGAAAAAGTAATGGAGTTGCATAAAAAAATGGCCAATTCTGGTGGAAAAAAGTAGTGGAGTTGTAGTGAAAAATGGCCAATTTTGGTTGAAAAAGTAGCAAAGTTGCAGCAAAAATGACCAATTTTGGTGGAAAAAGTAACGGAATTGCAGCGAAAAATGGCCAATTTTGGTGGAAAAAGTAGCAAAGTTGCAGCAAAAAATGACTGATTTTAGTAAAAAAAGTAGCGGAGTTGCAGTAAAAAAATGGCCGATTTTGGTGGAAAAAGTAGTAGATTTGCAGCGAAAAATGGCCGATTTTGGTGGAAAAGTAGCGGAGTTGCAGCAGAGAATGGGAAAAATAGTTGATCAAGAATAAATAGTTGATGAAGAATTTTGACAAAACTTGATAAAAGCATGGGAAAATGACCAACCTTCCCATATAGGTCTGCAATCTTGTTCACTTTCTCTTTCAAGGATTAATATCAATCAAGAAGGATCATTCGAATTCTACAATCGCTTGGCCCGTCATGACTATTTATTCTGCGTGAACCCTCGCGTGAATTCATGTTCACAATTATTAAAAACAACAAGCCAATCATAACGAAAAAAATAAACAAAATCAAATGATATATTTATATACAATTTCTATGTGGAATTTGCAGTAGATTTAAAAATTTTCAGAAACAGGGGAAGAAGCCTACCCATGTACCAATTAATAGTATGAATCAGCTTCAACATGAGAGATAAACACATCCTTTGAGATAGGTTTATGATAAATCCATAACTGACGACCATTAAAAAATAGAGGTATCTAATTTTCATCGATAGTGGTTAATCAGATTATTCCATTGTCAAATAAATTATCTATTATGTAAGGTCTGATCCATATTGTGCATAACTTTCCCTTGAAATCGCTTTTGAACCGTGAATCATATAGAAAATCCTAGTCTCCTTCGCAAAATTCCTTATTTTTTATAAATATGTCATGCCACTTGGAGCGTTGTCGTTGAATTAATGTTGTGTGATGTACAACAACAATACACTTCTCATCTTGTTCATTCAATTGATTAAATCGGTTCTTCTAAGCCTCTATTAAGGCCAAGTTTTCCTTTGTAGTTGTTCTCAAGGTTTTGATTTCAAACTCAATAGGGAAAACATCATTCTTTCTATACACCAAATCATATGGGGAGAAACCTATATTATTGCACCATGTATTATGACAAGCCCATAGTTCTTATGAAATCCTTCTAGCCCAATCCTTATGGTGGATATTCATTATTTTTGTATGGATTTTCTCTATTAACTTATTCATGCTTTCTGCCTAGCCATTTTATTTTCCATTATATGGTGAGATGAATCGATGTTGACTATGGTACTTCTAAAGTAAGGCTTCCATTTTTCAAGACACAAACTACGGTCATCCATCTATTACTACCTCCCTGGGTACTCCAAAGTGGATGAATCTCTCTCCATATAAGAATTCTATCATAGCTTGATCATTGTCTTTTACCAAAGCTAAAGCCTCCACCCACTCAGTCATATAATTAGTGCAAATCAAGATATAAAACTTTTGTCTTGATGGAGGGTTGATAGGCCCTACAAATTCCAAAGCCCATCTATCAAAAGGTTCAACCACTAACTGTGGCTGAAGTGGCATTTTGTCCAATTTTTTCGGCTGGCCCATTCTCTAGTAGTTGTCATAGTCTTGAGCATACTTCTTCACATCCTGAAACATGGTTGGAAAAAAATACCCCATCCTTAGTGCCTTATGACCGGTTCTTTTATCAGCAAAATGTCCTCCACGGGGATCATTATGGTAGGCATTCAAGATGTTGTGAATTTCATCCTCCCTCACATAATGCTTGATTTCTAAATCAGGTCCTATGTAGAGGAGATGACCTCCGATCCAACAGTATCTAGCACTCTGTTGTATGATCCTTCTCTTTTCTCATTTTGATAGGTGCACCGGAAGTCTACTTCCAGCCAAATAATTAGCAATGTCTACATACCACAGGGAATATGTTGCGACTATGAACAAGTGTGAATTTAGAAAGGAACCTTTGACTGGTGAATCATCATCATTATGAGTTATTCAAGAAAGAAAATATGCAACCACATTTTCCTTTCCAAGTGTATCAACAATGGTTATATTAAATTCTTGTAATAAAAGCAACCACCTAGTCACTTTGGTGTTAGTAATAGGATTATTCATTAAATATCTAATGGTTGAGTGATCAGTATGCACAAAAGTAGAATAAATAATAATATAATGCATGTATTTATTAATGGCATAAACAATGGAAAGGAAGGGAATTCCAAACAAATTGTGCATCCATCACCAGTTAAGTAAATGAAGGGGATTCCAATTTGGAAAAAATTTCTATAAATCGCCTATAATAGCCAGCATTTCCAAGGAAACTATGTACCTCTTTCTATGACCCAAGAGTAGGAATATTTGTAATTACCTTTATCTTAGCCGGATCTACCTAGATTCCTGTAGCAGAGATAAAATTCCCAAGAACTATATCGTTCTCTCATTATCATATGATACTTTTTGGTGCTTAGGGATAAGTGGGTATGTTCACATCATTCTAGAATGTTTTCTAATTTCATTATAGATTCATCAAAAATATTACCATATGGAGTGAAATCATCCATACAAACTTCCATGCAATCCTTTACCATCTCAGATAAAATCCTAATTACAGCTCATTGAAATGTAGTTGGTGCCTTACACAAACCAAAAGGATGCACCCTATATGCAAAGGTTCCCCAAGGACAAGTGAATGTTGATGTATTTGTAACTTCAAAATTTATTCACTTATATATCTTATGTATTGTACCCCGATGTTTATTCTGGGAAGTATATATAATGTAATTGAGTCATGTCATGCCTTGAGGCTCCTATTGGGCGATTGAATAATGTAAACAAATCATGTAAAGTCATAGAGTATAACCCTCCTTATTGATCAAGGGTTAAAGTTCCCAAAGTTGTGGGGCCCTAGGGTTATTAGAATCTCCTAGAGAATTCATCCCTAGTGAGCTATTTTCAAGTCAGGAATTAGTATAAATAGAGAGAGAGCCTCTTTATTTATCACACATTCATATTCATTCACTCACAATCAGTTGTAGCGCATAATTGAGAGAGAGAAGAAGCTGGGATAAGAGAAAGATAGACGACTGTTGTATGGTGATCATCTTACTGTCTTTGGGTTTTAATTTTGGTGTTGGTTCTATCTCTGAGGAAGTTGCAGGGTTTTCTCTCTTATGGTTTCCTTGAGGAAAATATTTGTGTTCATTGTCTCTTGTGTTTGATTGTTGTGCTTGCTATTCTCTTAGATAAGATCCTAAGATCATATAGCTTAAATGTTAAAAATATAACATGGTATCAAAGATAACCTAAGAAGAAGACACTGTGCAGCTACGGAAACTAGGGCTTCCAACTTTTTGGATCTCTCTCCACAAATTTTCAGCAAAAGGAGTTTGGGATGACTCTCCTCTTCGGGGGGGATCTTTCTGTTGAAGCAAACTCTGATTCTGAGCATTTTTAGTTTTTGACCCAAGGATTGTTTCCAGAAATTAGGGCTTTCCATAGAAGTGGAATTTTTGAGTGAGACCAGGCCTAGATTGATCTCCTCCTCAAAATCAAAGTTTAGAGATCAAGATCAAATTTTTTGGTTGGGTAGAACTCCGAGAAAGTCAAACCCTAATATGCCCTTGAACCAGCTTTGCAAAAATTCAGCTCCAGATCCAGATCTAACATCTTAACCTGGTAAGATCTAAATATTTTGCATTTCCATTTGAGGTTCTCTATTAAAGATGTCTCATCAGACTAAGCTTGATGAAAATCTTGAGGGAGATGATAACTTCCGAGCTTGGAATTATAGGATCTCCCTGGTCCTGGAAGAAAATGAGTTGGACTCTTACATCAATGAAGATGTTCTAGTTCCAGAGGGAGATGAGGATAAGGCCTTACACAAAAAGAAATTTGTCATGGCTAAGAGGATTATTGCCGATTCAATCAAGGATCACTCATACCACAGGTTTCCTCCCTAAAGACACCTAAAGAAATTTTTGATGCCCTGACCAAGATATTTGAAGGGAAGAACATAAACCAGAAGATAACTTTGAGGAACCAATTGAAGAATGTGAAGATCCAGAATACAAAAACCATAGAATAATACTTTACAAGGGTATCCTAGATCAAAGAACAACTTGGAGCAGTGGATGAATAAGTGGAGAATGCAAAAATTGTGATGACCACCTTGAATGGTCTCCCTAGTTTATGAGAGGCAATCCAAGGTGCAAAAAGATATGGGGCTCTAGAAGAAATGCATAGAGAAAGGAAAAGAACCAGGTCATGCTCCGGTTATGTAGCACTATTATGTGACATAATTGATAAAGAACCTTACAATTATGAAGAAGTGGTAGAGAAGAAAGAGTGGAGGATACTATGATCAAGGAGTACCAGTTGATCATGAAGAATGATGTCTAGGATGTTGTCCCTAGACCAGAGGGGAAGTCTGTTGTGACTTCCAAATGGATCTATAAGATCAAACATGCTACAGATGGAAGCATAGATAAATATAAAGCAATATTTGTGGCTTCTCCTAGAAATAAGGAATAGATTATGAAGAGACATTTACACTTGTATCTAGATACACTTCCATTAGATCAGTACTTGCTCTGGCTGCAGTGATGAAATGGAAGATACACTAGATGGATGCCAACACTATTTTCTTGAATGGTGCAGTGGAAGAGGAAGTGTATGTGGAGCATCCACTTGGTTTTGAGACACATGATAGAGAATATCATGTGTGTAAGTTGAAGAAATCCCTATACGGTTTGAAACAATCACCCAGGACATGGTATGATAGAATTGATAGCTTCCTATCCAGTTTGGGCTTTACCAAGAGTAAAGCGGATTGCAAAATTTACTACAAGGTTGAAGAAGGGAACCCAATGATACTCCTACTATATGTAGATGATCTGTTTGTCACAGGTGAGGATGGTTTGATTGCTGATACGAAGAGGAAGCTTGCTAGTGAGTTCAAAATGAAGGACTTGGGTCTGATGAATTACTTTGTAGGCATGGAAGTGTGGCAGAATGAAGATGGAATATTTATGGGACAAGAGATGTATGCAGTAGAGATCCTGAAGATGTTTGGGATGATGGACTGCAAGGCCATGAAGACACCTATGGCATCGAACCTGAAGCTATTGAGTGATGCTTCATCAGAGTTGGTTGATGTTGTGATGTATCGTCAGATGATTGGGTCCTTGATGTACCTGATGAACACAAGACCAGATATTTTGTTTGCTATGAACACATTGAGCTAGTACCTGACGGATCCTAGACATGTTCACCTGATTGCTGTAAAGCATATTTTGAGGTACCTAAAGGGTACAGTTGAGTATGGGCTCAAGTATGAGGTGAATCAGAAGATTAACCTAGAAGGTTGTGTGGATTCAGATTGGGCAGGAAGTTCCATTGATAGGAAGAGAAATTCTAGGTGTTGCTTCAGTATCAGATCAGGTGTGATCTCTTGGTTTACCAGGAAGCAATCTTGCATGGAACTGAGTACAGCCGAAGCAGAGTATGTTGCAGCTTGTTCGACTAGTTGTGAGGCAGTATGGCTCAAGAAGCTATTGTCTAATTTGTTTGATATCCAGTTAGATGCTACTTGTATATATTGCAACAACAAGAGTTGTGTGAAGTTGTCAAATAACCCCTTGTTCCATGACAAGTCAAAGCATATCGAGATCAAACACCACTATAATAGGGATATGGTGCAAATGGGAGTAGGGAAGCTCCAGTATGTAGCGATGGATGAGTAGATAGCTGATGTGTTGAACATGCCATTAGCCAGAGTGGAGTTTGATTACTTCAAGGAGAAGCTTGGTGTTCATCAGATCAAGATTCCTTCTGTTAAGTATGAATTTATTTTCTTCAATTTTGGTTTTGTTTCTTAAATTTTGGTTTGATTTCCTTCTTCTTTCCAGTTATTTCATTTACTTCATTTTGATTTTTCCTTCTTCAGAAATTTTGTTTAGTGTTTACATGAAATTTTGAGCCTGCTTTGAAAATTTTAGTTTTAAGCCATAGGTTTGTTTTTGTTGAAGGAGTTTTAAAATTCATTATATCAAAAAAATGTATTCACAAATGATTATTCCGAGCCTAGTAATGCATAATCATTACCCTAGCAGCTTTTAAACTACATGCAAAATGATCAAAAGCTGAAAAACAGCCATAAAATAGCACTTAAAATATTCTTGTAGCGCTGGGGTTGAAAAAAAATGAAGCCGCACTACAAGAATATCATGGCCTTTATTTTTCCCAGTTTTCTAGCAAAATTTTGCCATGATTTCAAATGTTGAGCGACTAATCCCCTGCTGTGAGCTGTTTGCTATGTGTGAACTTCAGGTTTTTCATGATTCCAAGCATTTCCAAGCCGTGAGGAAAAACGTGGTGATCATTACTCATAATGCGTTTGAGCTTGACAAGTAGCAGCGAAATTTAGTCTAATGCGAGGTGAATTGTTACATGCATGCATGTTTGATGTTAGAAGACTTAATAGAACAACGGTGGCGGCCTAAAAACATGGAGATTGCAGTTACAAAGCCGAGTGGGGGTTTTTACAGTTCCTCCGAAAACTAGGGCTTTTTATTCTGACATCTGTAATCAAATCAAACACATCAAGACACCTGTTCATCCATTAAACAGCTTAGAGACTGGTTTAAAGCAACTTTAGTGGAGCATTTAACAGGTATTTCGTGGTCACCCAGAAATATGTATTAATTTGGGGTTTTTTTGGTAAAGCATGTTCTAGCAAATGTTTTTGAACCAAACATTAATATTTTCTCTCATCAAACATCTCTGTGAGGAGAAAAGAAGATTAGAGTTGTGAGTGAACGAATATTGAACAATATCAGTTTTGTATATCAATATAGTCCTGTCAAGGTTTGATGGTTCGGTGAGATAAAATTCTGTCCTTCACGATGTACAAGCCTAAGACTGCTGCTGGTGCAACTTGAGATAAAGGAACTGAACCTTAAGACAGTATGAAGACCTAGACAGCATAAAGACCTCGGTTTTATTGAATGATAAAAGGCTGATCAGTTTGGTTTCAAAGTCAAGAATGAAACAGAGAATGAGCAGAGTATGAGTGCAAATAGGAGACTGAACAGTCTAAGACCTAAAGCATTCATATACTGTGTTTATTATTGATTATGGAGATGGTCAGTGATAAGTGGTTTTTCATGACAGTCTTATTGATGATTAAATTTCACTCACAGGCATGGTGAAGAACAGTGAATCCTCAGTAATCTAAATCATTCTACCTGGTGGAAGGATTTATTTTGCTTTGAAAACAAGTATATCAGTCAAACAGATGGAGACAGCAACGAGTTAAAAGCTTGAAGACAGATGAAATCCTAGTATTATTTTGATGTTCAAACTGATGAGAGCTGAAAATGATAAAGTTTGAGATTATTTCTGCCTTATATTTCTCTCATCCAACCTCTGAACAGTCTGCAATTTTTCTAGAAGGTTGACAGTCGAGATTTTTCTTGTAAACTTTATTGTGCAGGGATTGTCTCTACAGGTTTCTGGCAAATTATGATACTAAATACACAGGTTTTATGTTTAATACTGGAGATGGACTGTCATTAGAGTAATTGAAATGGAATGACAGTTATCAGAGGTAGTGAGGAGTTTAGAATACTTCATTGATCTAAATTTCTTATGACTGTAAATAAGCCCATCCTGTATTAAGAAAACAAAAGGAACTATCACAGAAGAGTAAAGAGAAGCTGTTTGTGAAACCTGAAGGTTTTGGAAAGGAAACATCACCTGGATGGTCATTAATTGAATCCTAAAAACTTATACAGTTTCATCCTCTGAAGGAAAATGGGCAAGAGTGGTAAAATTAACAGAGCAGAACCTACTGATGTAGGGTGGATTGAAAATCTCCCTGGATGTGTTGAGTTGTTTTAGCAAGCAGGATGGATGGACTTTTTTAAGAAGATAGATGGACATAATACAGAGGTGTTCTGTAAGTTTGCTCAAAGTTTAAAAAATGACATGGTGACCTTTAATACCCTCAAATTCAAGCTGACAGTAGAGCTGATCTCAGAAGCCACATGGATTAAAAATGAGGGTGAACCATGGTTCAAGAAGTTTCCTTTTGAATTTCATCCAAAAAGATATCTTTTACCAAATGCCATCCCTGATTGGAATAAATGCATCCTTATTCAAAATTTCAGAAAGGAGTGGGTTGAGCTAATCAGGATACTGCAGAGCTATGTTACTTGTGAGGGCAGGTACGCTTATGTATACAAGTACCACTTCATGTTTTTGCAACACATGGTGGGGGTGTCAAAGATGAGCTTGCCATTTTTATTTTTGAAAAGCTTGCAGAAAATGTCCAGTAGGGTTAAGCAGCATGAAGATCATACATCTCAATCAATCTTTCATCATGGGCTGATTAAACTGATTATTAACACTATTTTGCAACATGAAGGGAAGACCCGGGACTTTTTTATCTTTTGGTCTGGTTTTCAAACCAAAGAAGAAGATCAGAAATGTAAAAGGCAAGCTGACATGGGTAAGGTTTTGATGAGAAAATTAGGACAGAAGCCTAAGCTGGAGGTTAAAGAAGAGGTCACAACTGAGAAAATATCAGGGAAAGTGGAAGAGGATAATAAACCCAAAGTATTTTCATCTAGTAGCAAAGGCAAGTACTCACTGTTTGAAGACCAAAATCAGCTGCTACAGCCCATGGTACCAATAGAGGTCCCTCATGAAATGAAAACTGCTGATACAAAAAAGGTTGATGTAGATGAAGAAGAATTGCAAGTCAAACAGAGAAGCCCCATTACTATATTGTCTGATGATGAAGGTTACCTTTTAGAAGAGGAGCAGGTAGAAAAAACTACAGTTGAAGCTGAAGCCTACAGAGAAATTCCTACTTCAGGCAGCAAAGTAACAAAACCTAACAGAAAGAGGAGTAAACTTGAAGTAGTGGAATTGTCTGCTATCCAGCATCAAGGAAAGGAGCTGAAAATGCCGGGAGAAAAAACATCATATTGGAGACCTAAAACTAGGTCAAAGAACAAGCTAAGACTGAACATGAAAAAATTGCTCAATCCCAGGTTAAACACAAATGAAGTTACTGTGTTAGATGATGTATCTCCTGATGAAAATCCAGAAATTAAGAAAGCTAGCAGAAAAGGGAAGAAGCCAACAGCTGTAAAAGCTCCTTATGTACATCTTGCAGAAGTCAAGAGTTCATCAAAATCATTAGAAGATTCAAGCAAGCCTGCATCTAAATTATCTGCAATAATTCTTGAGATAAAAGATAAACTCTTAAAATAGAAGCAAGAAGAGAAAGCAAAAATATGTCCTGTTGAAAATCAAGAGTGGGAGGAAGAAGATGAGCTTATACTCAGGGAAGAAGGAATTATAAAAGAGCCTAGTATCCCTACTGATTTCTCAGACTTTTTAATGAAGGATGCAAATATACCTGAGATCCCTAGTTTTGATGAAGAAAACTTGCAGAAAAGTATTCAGAAGTATAAGCAACAGATGAAATACTTACAAGATGTTAATAATGGGTTAATGAAAGTTAACAGAGGGCTTATAGAAGAACTGCAGGATGTCCATAATCATTTCTAGGAGCTATCAGAAGTATCTAAAGAGGTTCTCAAAAGGAAAAGAGCTACTGACATGCATTCCACAAAGTTGGAGAAGACAGTCCAGGACCTACAACAGAGAAACAAGGAGCTCATCAAGAAGATTAATGACATGGAGCAGGAGCAGAAGAAAGTTAAAAGGAAGGAGAAAGCACTAGATGGCATTTCCCTCTTAGCTGAGGTAGCGAAAAGGCTATGAAACAGTTGTTCATTTAGTTAGTTGTTATCTTTTGATAAACACATATGTTAATGATTTACTATTTTTAGCATATTTTGTAATTTTGTAAGTTTATACTTTTTACCTTACCTCAGTGAGTTGATGGAGGCAGTTAGGGTTTTAGACCCAACTGATTTTGTAAAGAAGCACTATTTAGAGAGATAGAAGAGTCATTCAGAGGGTTCTGATTTTTGGGAGCTATAGGAGGTCTGCAGACTGTTTGTATCTTCAGACTTGTTCAGAGCTAAGTATTGTGACTCTTATAAGCACTTGCTGATGAAATTATGAGATATATATGACTTTGCCCCTTCAGTTTTTTCTATGTTGGCTTCATTATTGAACTTGTTTAGTTTCTTAATAGATATATTCATTGCTGGTTAATGTGTATTTGCTGGTAATGCTTGTCTGTTATGTATGAACCTTAGCATTGTCTTTCTGTTGGATCTTGTTGATATATCATGCATCTTTATCATCTTTTGTTTATGATTTAGTTGTTATTTTGTTTCTGAATGTATTCCCTGATAGTTCCTAAAGCTTACAACCATTAAAATATTACAGAAACCCTAAACCTAATCTGTTTTATTGAATTTTATCTTGAGTGTGTGTTGGCTTGTTTCTATGGCCTTATAAACAATTTCTGGCACAAACATCTTTGGCGCCATTGCTAGGACGACGCTGAAGCATATCTTCCCTGGGATACTTATCAGTTTTCCTGGTTTAAGAGGTGGACTTAAATCAGCACTTTGAAGGCTATTTTTCACCAAGTTGTCACAGTGGCTTCTAGAGGAGTGGGAACCAGGAGCAGACCTACTTCACCATTACATTCAGGGGTTTCAGACCCTGAACAGATCTTGAAAACAACAAGAAAACTCCGAAGGTATCAATCTTTATCAGCCCTCTGTGACCCTGACCAGTTGGGTGCTTCATTACATCCAGTTGAAACCTCACCTTGGATAAAACCTACCATCCTTGAGAGCACTTTTCAAGTTTTTACTAATCCTCAAACCTTTTTGAAAGCCAAGACTACTTCTCCTAGTAAAATACCTCTCTTTCAACTGAAATTAGGAAAGAGCCCTTTTCAAACAAGTTCCAGTCAAGCTTCCTCATCTTCAAAACCTATCAGTACAAAAATGGCAGCCCAAAACCCTCCCATGGATATGATGGATCGCATGGTTGCAGCCAGGTATGCACCATTAGTCTTACCTCAGCTTTTACATGCTTTTCCTGGAGGTGATTACTAGAAATATATTCCTAGGTTCAATGGCCAGGGGGAGACCACTGCTGGAGAACATTGGGAGGCTTTCCTAAGTTATGCTGACAACCAAAACATTGAGATCAAAGATCTATGGATGAGGGTATTTGTTCATAGCCTTGATGGGGATGTAAGGAAGTGGTTCAGAGAGTTTCCTGCCAACTCAATCACTATCATTGAAGAACTCTGTGATCTTTTCATGAGGCAATGGGGAGACACAAAGGACCACACCTATTATATAACTGAGTTTGGAGCTCTCAGAAGGAAAAAAGAGGAGACTGTTGCAAATTTTTCCAAAAGATTTAACAAAATGTATAGTAGGATTCCAGCAGAAATTAAGCCTACTGAAACATCAGCTAAGCTCACCTATGCCAATGCCTTTGACCATGAATTTTCTCTATTGCTGAGAGAAAGAAGACCTATCACCCTACTGAACATGCAAGATGCAGCATTGGAGGTAGAGTCTAATTTGCTGGCTTCAAACAGACTTAAGAAAGAAACAACCCAACAAATTTATGAAACAAAAGGGAAGAAGGAAGCTGTTTCAACAAGTGCTGCTCCTCAGTCTGCTGAAGCCAAGATAGATGAGATGGAAAAGCTGGTAAAGACTCTCACTGCCAAACTGAATAAACTAGAGCTTGAAAAGAATTCTGCCAAACCTGCTCCAGAAGCTGAAAGAAATCCAAATAACCAGAATCAGTTCAGAAGGGAATTTTCTCCCAGATTTATACCAAGAGAGCGCAGGAACAATGATATTTAGTGAGAGAGGAGAGAGAATGAAGATCAAAGAGTGACCCCACGTCTTCAAAATAATGTAGCTGATGAAGGAGAAGTTGATGAACAACTGCTCTTTGAAGAGACTGAGACTGATCAGGATATGAACCACTTTGGAGATGGATTGTCTACAGGTTTTGTTACTGAAGAAGATATTCTGAATTCAGAATATTATGATGCTGATATGTTTGAAACTAAAGATGATTTAGGCTTGGAAAATACTGCTGTAACTGCTGCTGTCCATCAGAATGGACCTAAGAAGACAACAAATCTTAGATCAGGCCCGAAACAAGTGGTCCAAGCCCCCAAGAAGAAGGCTGCTGTTCCTGCTACAGATGTTCCTACTAAACAAGTACCTGATCCTATCATAGAAAAGAAGCAATCAACAGAAAAATCAAAGAAGAATGCTGAAATTGAAGAGGTAAACAAATCTGTCCAGAATTTCAGTTTGGAGAATGAACTAGGGAAGTTAAAGATTCATGTGCCTTTGACTGAGTTAATAAAGAACCCGTCATATAAACAAACAGTTCTGAAAGTGATGAATGTACCCAGTAATCAGCCTGTTTCAGATACAATTAATTTGTAGGAAGAAAGCCCAAGAATTTTTATTGGATCAGCTCTGGCTGCTGAAAAGACTGAAAATGAGGCTGGTGCTTCTCCTCCCTTTTATGTCACCTTGACTGTTCATGACCAAATGATTCACAATTGTCTTTTAGATTCATGAGCCTCCCATAATTTGATGCCAAAAGCTGTAATGGAAGCCCTGGCCCTCAGTATCACCAAACCTTACCATGATTTATATGCCTTTGACTCCCGAGCTATGAAATGTTTAGGAGTAATTAAATATATGGTTGTCAGCTTAGCTCAGTTGCCTATGAAAAGTGTGATAATGGATGTTGTAGTAGCTGACATTACACCAAAGTTTGGCTTACTTCTGTCTAGGTCATGGACTAAGAAGTTTGGGGGAACCTTACAGATGGACCTTTCTTATGCCACTATTCTTGTGTTCGGTGGAGAAAATAGAAGACTGTACAGAGAGCTACAGTTTGCTTACATAGTCACAGATGATAAAAACCCCACTAATCATCCCATATATTCTGTTGACAAAGACCTGGGAACTTGCATGCTAAATTTCAGTGATGAGGATAATTCTGTTGGTCTGTTACAAGTGGAAAAAGATCAGCCAATCAAACATAGCAGAGAGGAAGAAGATGTACTATGGTAGTTGTACTTTGATGGATCCTCATGCAAAGAGGGTGCTGGAGTTGGAGTCCTACTCATTTCTCCTGGAGGTGAAACAGTGAAACTCATGTATAAGCTGGAGTTTGTTACCACTAACAATACTGCTGAGTATGAAGCTCTGCTACTGGGACTGAAAGCTGCTAAAGACTTAGGCATTCAGCAAATTGCTACATTTGGCGACTCCGAATTGGTTGTTCAGCAGGTCAAGAACAACTATCAAGTAAAGCAGGGTTTGCTGAAAGTGTACTGGAATGAGGTATGGGATATGCTTGATAACTATTTTGTAGAATTTAATATCACTCATATTCCAAGGAATCATAATGAGACTGCAGATTCATTAGCTTTGGCCGCCACACACTTCAGAATTCCTAAAACCACTCAGCTGAGGTATCCCATAGAGGTGAGGTACAGACCATGTGTACCGGATAATGTGAGGCACTGGAGGGTATTTGAAGATGACATTGAAATCAAAAAAATTCTTGAGCTTACAGATGAGTTCACTAATGCCCAAATTAATCAAGAAGAAGATGAAGGGGATGAACAGTTAGATGAGTTTGCTGAAAATGAATCTGCTGAAAATAAGTTTGCTGAACATGAGATAACAGGTCATAAAATTATTGAGTTGAAGATTAATTTCATCCCAAAAGGTTTAGTACCTTTAGAAAGAATATTTACCAAAGATGATACTCCTTCAAAGCCAGTGGTTCAATCGTCAGAAGACAATGCAGTGCACTGCAACATTGGTTCTGCTGAACATCCAAAAATGGTAAAAATTTCCAATTCTCTGTCAGCTGAACAAAGAAATAGATACATCAAACTTCTAAAAGAACATGTAGATGTGTTTGCCTGGTCTTATCAAGAGCTGAGAACCTATGATACATCAATCATTCAGCATAAGGTCCCTTTGAATCCTAATGTTAAACCTTTCTGACAGAAATTAAGAAGGATTAATCCAGCTTTATTTCCTGTGATTGAGAAAGAGGTAAAGAAGCTGCTGGATGCAAAGATAATAGTGCCTCTTAGGTACTTTTCCTGGGTTGCTAATCTGGTTCCTGTCAGAAAAAAGAATGGGGAAATTAGATTATGTGTTGACTTTAGAAATCTGAATAGATTATCATTAAAAGACAACTATCCTCTTCCTAAGATTGAACATGTATTGCAGCAAGTAGTTGGAGCTCAGAGGATCTCTATGGTGGATGGTTTTTTAGAGTACAATCAGATTGCAATGCACCCTGATGACAAGGAGAAGACAACCTTTACAACTCCCTGGGGGACATTCATGTATGACAAGATGCCTTTTGGCCTGATGAATGCTGGAGCAACATTTCAGAGAGCAATGGACATTGCATTTGTTGGAGAAAAAGATAAGTTTGTGGTTATCTATCTGGATGATATTACTGTATTCTCAAAATCTGATGATGAACACTTGAAGCATTTAAGAGAGACCTTCCAAAAATGCAGAAAATTTGGTTTGTCTCTAAATCCCAAGAAATCACATTTTGCTGTGCAAGAGGGTAAATTACTTGGTCACCTGGTGTCTGCTGATGGCATTAGAATAGATCCTGAAAGATTGAAAGCTATATTGAAGATTAGTTTACCAAGGAGTAAAAAGGATGTTCAATCATTCATTGGCAAAATTAATTTTCTGCGGTGGTTCATTCCCAATTTTGCTGAGACTATTAAACATATTACAGCCATGTTGAAGAAGGACCAGGAAGTCAGGTGGACTGTTGAAGCAAAGGATGCATTTGAAAAAATCAAGGTGGCTCTTACTGAAGCACCTGTGTTGGTAAGCCCCGATTTCACCAAAGAATTTCTTACTTTTTCATTTGCATCAGAAGACACAATTGCAGCAGTTTTACTTCAGAAAAATAAAGAAGGATTGGAACAGCCTATTGCCTTTTTCAGTAAAACTCTTAGGGATTCTGAGCTGAAGTACAGTATATTAGAAAAGCAATCTTATGCTATGGTGAAGGCTTTAAAATTTTTCAGAATTTATGTCCTGCACTCAAAAGTTATTTCATTTGTTCCAAATGATGCTGTGAAAGATGTTTTAACACAGCTTGGTAGTGAAGGGAAGAGAGGCAGATGGATTGCAAAGATCATGGAGTATGATGTGGAGATCAGACCCACCAAGCTTGTTAAAGGACAAGGTTTAGCCAAGCTGTTGGCTGATTCAAATTGTCAAGCTCTGGGACTGCATGTTATGGCTGAAGAAATAGCTCAAGAGGGAGAGCAAGCAGCACTGAAGAAAGAGAATATTATGGATTTCTATTCAGCATCTACCTGGTATGTAGACATAGTCTATTTTTTGTTATTTCTACAATGTCCTGAGCATTTAGACAAGAAGGCTGCTAGATCTTTGAAACTCAAAGCTACTAAGTATTGTTTGGTAGAACATCAATTGTTCTGGAAGGATCCAGGGGGTATCTTGCTCAGATGTTTGGACCAATCTGAAATAGGTGAAGTGATCTCAGAATCCCATGAAGGTTCCTGTGGAGGGCATAAATCTTGGAAAGCAACAGCCTACAAAATTTTGCGAGCTGGATATTATTGGCCATCTTTGTTCACATATGTTTACCAGCAAGTAAGAGCTTGCATTCCCTGTCAGAAATTTGTTGGTAAGCAGAAATTATTGTCTTTTCCTTTGAAACCTATTGAAGTCAATGCCCCTTTTCAGCAATGGGGTCTGGACTTTATTGGAGAAATCAATCCAGCATCTTCAGGACAGCATCATTGGATCTTGACTGCAACATATTTTTTCACAAAATGGGTGGAAGCTATTCCCACAAGGAATGCTATAGACAAAGTAATCATAGACTTTATTGAAGAAAACATCCTGAGTCGGTTTGGTTGTCCACAAAGATTAGTAACAGACAATGCCAAGACATTCAAGTCCAAGGAAATGGTGTCCTTTTGTGAAAAAAATGGCATCATTTTGAAGCACTCAATTGCCTATTATCCTCAGGGCAATGGTCAAGCTGAATCATCTAACAAGAACATCATTCAAAGCATCAAGAAACTGCTGAAGCATAACAAAAGGTCTTGGGATTCAATGTTGAAGTATGCATTGTGGTCAGATAGGATTACAATGAAATAGGAAATTGGTACTGTTATAGCTCAAAATGACACATCTCTACCTGTGACCACTTTCCCATGATTTCGTCACATGTTGGCACTTCATGAAAGTCACTGAAAAAACACCTATCTTGGAGGACCCATATCTTGAGTTCTGTAACTCCGTTTGACCTCATTTATGCACCGTTGGAAAGGTATTTCAGTTAGCTAAAACTTTCTATAAGACACCAAAGTCTGAAAATGCCCAAAAATATCTTTAAAATGCGTTTTTTTGGAATTCGTGACTCTCCTTATATGCAAGTCGTGAATCATTCGTGAGTCTCGTATATTACAAGTCGCAAATGCATATATTTGCAGGTTGCTCTTGTGCAAACTCGCGGATCATTCACAGGTTGTCCTCCTTCATAGTCGTGAATGTGTCCCTCGACATTTAAACATAAAAACACGCCTTTTGGATTAGTTTGGGTAGTTTTCCAACTGACTTCTTCAGTTGTAACCACTTTGGCTTCGCCCCTAACTCTTCTTTATCATACAAATAGAGGTAGGGAGGTCCATGAAAGGAGACTTGAATTTATGCATTGTTATGCTGGAGGAATCGGGACTCTCTTTGCCCACACCTTTGCCCTGGAGGTCTTCCCCTTGTGTTGCAGAGCTTGGAGGCAAGTTCTTTGGAGAAGAGAAGCAGCAGAACCAGATCAAGGTTTCATGAGGTGCCAAACTTGAAGAGAAGGTATATTTGTACTTGTTTTCAAGATTAATAAAGATGTGATGTCCTTCTTCTTCCCAAATCATTGTTCAATGTGTGATTGAATCTCTATTTCTGATCATATGATGATGTTATTCAGATTATTATTTCAGATTTATTTGATTATCATTTCTTTATATGTGGTCATATTGGTTTGAGGAAGGTATAACTTGTTTTGCAGGTCTCTTGGAGTGAGAGGAGCAAGAAGAGGATTGAAGAGAAAGCTTGGACCAGCCTTCAGTTATTCAGGTGTGGACCTTTCTCATATCTGATCTTGCTTATATATGCTTGCTGAACTTTGTGCATCTCTCTTTCAACCCCAGTATGTTGATGGCCTCTTAATCCCTAGCCATAGGATACTTTCCTTTACAACAGAACTGGCGACTCCGCTGGGGATAGCCTTGTCTGTTTGAGGTTTTTCTCTTGATTTCTTTCAGCTTTTTGCACTGTTTTAGGTCCTTCTTGCCACTTAGGAACACCTTATCAGTCTGATTACACACCTCCCCTGCCTTCCTAAGGCAGTTTTCTAACCTTTTTTGAGATTTTTACACCTATTCGCGGGTTGTTCTTCTGAACAGCCGCGAATACAAGTTTGCATTCGCAGGTTGTTCTACTAAACAGTCGCGAGTCATTCGCGAGTTTCCCTTATTAACAGTCGCGAATTCTCCTGGAAGTTGGGATTTTTTAAGTCAAGGTTTGCTTGTTCCTTTCTTCGGGTAATCCCTATTTGTGAGTGGATTCTATTTGTGAATGCTGTGTAGCTTGTCTGAAGACCTTTGGTGATCACCCTTCCTACTTTTTCGAAAGCCTTTGAGTCTCTTTTGCTTGGATTATTTTTTGCTTGCCTGCTGAAGTGGTTTGTCCTATTTGGGTTGTTTGTTTCAAGTGTTTCTGTCCAGATCTGTAGTCAGGGTCTTGGGCTTTATTTTTCCAGTTTTTCTTCTAACAGTGGCTGGTTATCACTTGCCTTTAATAAGTCTACAGTGGTTTCTCCATTGTATACACCCAAGCTAGGGTTCCTAGCCTTCCTTTATTGGTTGTCTATTGGTTCTGTCAGTCTGTTTGCTTCAGTTTGTTGCTTTTATATGGTTTATTAGATCCAAGTTTACTCAAAGTATAGATGCATGGTAGGTCTTTTAGGGTCTTCTGCAGGTGTATGGATCTAGGGAGTTAGTGTCATCCCTTTTGGTTGTTCTTTATCTATGTGGTAAGCCTTTTATAGCATTAGGGTTTGTTCTTTGCTCTCCCCCCCACCTCCTTTGCTTGGTTTGATTTTTGGCTTATGTTTCTGGTCAGCCTCTGTTAGTGATCTTGGTTTGATTCCAGAAGCTTGTTGGTGTTGGTTTCCTTCTTGTTTTGTTGGTTAACTTCACCTTGCCAAAATAGTTGACTTGTCTTTTATGAAAGCCTTTCTTCCAAGTAGGGTTTATGCTGACTTTAGTTCAGTCTAGAGTCTGTTTGGTGGTTGTATAGCAGAGTTCCTTTTGCTTTGTTCTTGTTTTCTGCATGCTTTTAGTTTGTAGGTAGTTTTTCTTTTGCTTTTATAAAAGAAAATTAAAAAGAACGAATGCTAGTTTTTATTGCTTGCCCCCTTACCTCCTTCTTTGGTTTGACCTTGTTGGACAAGGTATTGAGCAGCCTTCGTTTGTGGGTTTAGGTTGATACTAGGGACTTATTGACCTTTGTTTATGTCAGTCTTTCTTCTCAGTCTCTTCATTCCAAAGTTGTTGGCTTCTTTACCTTTGTAAGCCTTCTTTTCAAGAGAGGTTATATCTTAACTTTAGGGAAACCTAGGGTTTGTTTTTGGGGTGTAGAGTAGTTGTCTATTTTCTTTGCTTACAGTACTTGCTTGCATTAGTTAATAGGCTGATTTTTCTTTTGCATTTATAAAAGAAAAATACAAAAACATATTCTTTATATGCATGTAGATTAGGTTTTTAGTCTAGATTGCATGGCATATCATTGTTTTTGAAAAAATATTAAAAGAATTTGTTCTTTTTTGGCTTTCAAGTTTTCTATTTCAAAATATAAAGAGAATAGTTTTTGCTTTTTGCATTTCATATCTCTTTGCTTAGTCATTTCATTTCAATTTTGAGTCAAAACACCACATAAGTTTCATGCCATTTACCCTCTGACTAAGAACAGCCCTTAAAATAAACGATATAATTTTAAAATTTACTAGTAAGTTTTATTTTATAGGGTCATACACCAACTAGCTTAGGCTAGACTTGTGGCATAGGGAGTTTAAACTCCCCACAAGTGTTAAATTTCAGATGTAGTTGGACAATCACTAGGTAAATCCTTTTCTACATTGATTGTATCTGGGAAGCTCCTCTCAAACAGGAGTTAAGCACTAGGCTGCGTGGAGGCTTGGACATAGGAGATAACCTTCTGAATCCTTGTCAAAACGTAACCCAGGACTTTTACGCATCTAGGGATTCTGTCCTAGACAGAGTTTTGGGCTCAGCTACCCTACCCATGCGTACGAGTTCGGCTGACGAATGTCCCCCCAGACTGTCAAATTAGTTAAGGTAGCCTCTAGTCTCTTTGACATCTAGGGTTCATACACAGGTACACCGAAAGGTTATTTCTGGTTGACCTTGGATGGGCTTGGAAGGTAACCCTTGTGGAAAGTACAGGAGGGTGGTGGGTGATTCCTCCGCTTGTGCCTGAGAACCACGTCAAGGATGCCAAGTAATCGTTCATCAGATTTCTTCTGGAAAGTACATCTTATACCTGTTTGTCTGTTGGGCTTTAGGAATTTTTAGTGAGTGTTGTGTGGTTTGTCTGTACTTAGTGGGACTTTAGGTGTTTGCTTTGTAATTTTGGTTGACCATCAACCTCAGACTTTGTCTCTTGTTCTGAAACTATGGCTAGCACCCCTTCGAACACCAACCAAGAGATCCCCATGATGGGAGCTCCTTGTCCTATTCCTCTCACAGGGAATGTTGGTGTTCCCTTGATGGCCACCTTGAATCTTCCGGAATTCGCCCTAGGGATACCGGTGTGGCTGTTTTCCACTCCAACTGTCCTGAATGCTCCTGATGCTTATCAAGTAAGATCCTTATATCAAGGGCATCAAAACATTGCTTCCCCTTCACCTGTAGTTGATCCTCCTCCTCCTTCTACCTCATGCGGTGAAAGGACTGATACTAGTAACCGGCAGTCTAAAAGGAGTAAAAGAAGGAGGAATAGGAAGAAAGCACATAAGCAAGGGGGCACCCGTTCAACCTCTGCAAGTTAAGTTGAACCTCACCACCCAGCCTTGGTTTTTCAGGATGGGGGCACCCATCCAACCTCTGTTGGTCATGTTGGATCTAGTCACTCAACCTCTGGTGTTCACGTTGAGTGCACCCATTCAACCTCTGGTTTTCAAGTTGAACCTTCCTATCCAACCTCTGTTGTTCATGTTGGAGCTATCCATCCAGGCTCTAGTGATCAAGCTGGTGGGATCCTTCCAACCTTTTCAGGTCATGTCGGATCCGGTCACTCATCCTCTGGTGTTCATGTTGAGTTTACTCGTTCAACCTCTGGTGTTCAAGTTGAACCTCCCCATCCAACCTCTATTGTTCACGTTGGATCCGTTCACCCAGCCTTTGTTCCTCAAGCTGGGGGCACACACTCAACTGCTGCAAAGCATGTTGATCCTAACCATTCAACCTCTGTTGTTCATGTTAATGGTGCCCGTCCAACCTCTACAAGTCATGTTGGACCCAGTCTCTCAGCCTCTGCCAGGCATGCTGGGGGCAGTCTCTCAGCCTCTGTACTTCACGCTGGAGAGAATTCATCAACCACTGCGAGTCATGTTGACACTGTTGACAAGTCTACCCATTCAAAACACAAGCTCAAGTTTCCTTGTAAGCTTTGTGAGGGAGACCACCTTACTTATAAATGCCCTTCTATTGCAGAGGTGCGAAGAGTTTTTATTCATGGTCATCCCGTTTTTGAACATTATGGAGTCTCTCAACAACCAGCCTCTCTTAGTGAGGTTGGACCCAGTCACCCAGCCTCTGTTGTTCAAGCTGGGGGCAAACTCTCATCCTCTGCAGGCCATGTTGAGAGAAAACAGTCAACCACTGCTAGTCATGCTGATACCGTTGAGAAAACTGGTCGTTCGAAGCATCATCTTAATTTCCCTTATGTGCTATGCAAGGGAGATCACCTTACTCATCTGTTCCCTGCTATCCCAGAGGTGCGAAGAGTGTTTTCCGAGAATCATGGATTTCAGTCTTCTGAACACCCTATAGTTTCTCAACAACCTACTCAACCTTTGGTTGATCAAGTGGTCAAACAAATCTCAGATTTGGTTGATCCCACTCTTCTTTCAGAGAGTGTTCCTCATGTGATTGAACCAATGTCATCTTTGGTCAATCCCACTCTCCCTTCGGAGAGTGACTTTCACGAAGCGGTTGAATCGATCCCAGTATTGATCAATCCCACTCTTCCTTTGGAGAGTGAAGTGTCTACTAGTCACATTTTCTTCACTGCCAGTTTAGAACTTACTGAACAAGGGGGCACTGAACTTGCTTCATATCAACCCCCACCAAGCTCTCGGATTGCTTCCTTTGATTGGGATAGCCTAGTTGAGCCGCGCCTTCCTTCCCATGCACCTTTCTAGATAAAGTTCAAAGTTGAACCCTATACAATTGCTCGTTGCATTGTTGATGAAGGAGACTCAGTTATTTTTGTGTCTGCTCGTGCTTGGCGAGATATGGGATCTCCCAGCCTTGTGTTGACTGCTAGTCAGTTACTGGTGTTTGATAGAAGAACTTGTATAGCCTTGGGAATTCTTGCTCAAACACCTGTTACTTTGGGTAGGAAGACCGTCTTAGTTGACTTCATGGTGATAGAAGACCCCTTGGATTTTAATATGCTCCTTGGACGTGATTATGTCTATGCCATGCAAGCTGTGGTGTCAACATTTTTTCGTGTGATGTACTTTAATCATGGTGAAGAAATTGTCACTATCGATCAGTTGGATTTTCTTGATCTGTCTCCTGACCCAACTAGAGACCAGGTCTTTCCTTTATTGGTTCCCAGTTTTTCTATAGACACTGCCCCACCATAGGTGAACTATGTGGCCTCTTGTCCTTTGTGTTAAATTGCTACCGAAAAGCAGCCTCTGTTTTCACTCTTATCTTCTCGGGACTTGGTCCCAGCAGTTGATCAGGTGAGTCATCCTATACACACTGTGGGGCCTAATCTCCACTCTGTTGATCCATTTGAAAGTTTAGACATGTGTCCTAGATTCTTTGATACAGTTTGACCTTCTTTTGGATGTTGGTTCAGTTGTGACTAAGTCTAACCCTGATTTTCTTAGTAAGACTGATTTTCCCATGGATCGGTCTTCTTATGTTGGCCTTGTTGAGTCTTTTGACTCTTCCTTCGAGCAGCAAGTCAGTGATCCTGATGAGTTTGATTTTTCTTATGAATTTTTTCGACTCCATGGATATTGAGTTTGTTCCTACAGAATCTATCTCCCTTGTTGATTTTTGTTGTCCTTCTGAGGTTGATCTTACTGATTATAAATCCTCAAGCCTTGGTTCTATAGAATCTTCTTCGGTTGATTCTACCTTGACTTTCCCTTTTATAGAAGATAGCAAAGTCACATGTGTTTCTGCCAAAGCGACCCGCATTAGATATTTTCTTTTGAATATGATTCTGATGTTGTTGTTTCTTGGAGACAAGATTCTTAATTGGATTCACAACTACTTATTGGTCTCACCTTGTTGTTCAAGCTGTAATTGCATTTGCATGTGCCCTGCTCGCGCTTATGAGCCTGATGCCGGCTTCCACACTTTTAGCTTGTTGTATAAGCCCTCATCTTTGTTCTCATTGCCGCCTAGCCTTGTATCATTTTGCCTTTGCAACTTGACACCCTTTACCTTGAGTAGACGTTCCTCGAGTGTCCTTATCTTGCTCACTTTCCTTGCATTATGCATAGGTTTGTTCCTTGCGCTTGGAACTAGTTTCGCCTATCTATGACACTCGTCTCCTCGCATTTAGAGCATTCTTTATATTCTCCTTCGAGCTCATTAAAAACAGTAAGGAGGCCACGAGTTGAATTTTCCAGACTCATTAAAACTTCACGGTAAAGATTATGAGTTTCTTTAGGCCCAAGTCTGACTCCTCAAAATAGACTTGACTTCTGAGTAAACTTGTCCATTCAGGATCGTTAAGAATATGTGAATGGGAATCCACATTGGTGGTAGGTTATCTCTTTCTCGGACCATGTGGAATAATACGAGAAAGGATCCCTCTCTTTTCTACTGAATTGAGAAGAGTATTATCAGGCATAGGTTTATCTCTTTTCCGGACTTGAGGGACTAAACTTACGGAAAAGGAACCCCCGGTATGAGCTTAGTTTTCTCTTTTTCGTGCTCTAGACCAAAACATGAAAAATATTTCGAGTGTACTTTATGTCTTTGTCATGCTCGTTAAACCCTCAAGAACAAAGCATCGAGTTTATTGTTGTAAGCCCCATTTCTCGTAATCAAATGGATCTTTCCGAGTGATCTTGCCTTCCTTCACACTTGTAAAACTCAGGCTATATGCTGCTTCTTAGGAAGCGTTGGGTAGGTGGTCATTTAACCTTTTTCGGACCTTCCTGACTAAGTATGAAAAAGGTGCACCTTTTCTTCTTTAGAAGTTA
>LPNX011205756.1:24511-43000 GCA_001517045.1 Pseudotsuga menziesii | reverse complement strand
TTTCCATGTCTTTTTACATCATGGAAGCAAGTCTTGTTTCCTTGAACAAAGCACCAGTTTTGAGTCTATCAACAGTTGGGTCCTAGTATTTTGACCTTATCCTAATTCAGAGTTTCTTACTCCTCTAGTTGGTCTTTTTTCCAATTATATGGGGAATCTGTCAATGTCTCCTACATTGCAGATTTGTTTCGTTGGTCATTTTGTGTCAAAAGCTACCTAAGTCACTTTTGTGTCATGCTCACTGTTCAAGGATTAAACCTTTCTTGGCCATTCTGAAGTTTCCTTGACCTTTTGTGTCGGCCATTCCCTGGTATCCATTCATTACATCATGTCTTCAGCGGTGCTTCTTATGAAATTCAGTACCAATTCCAAATCCAATTAGTCTTTGATTTACCTCGTGTTGGATGATGAAGGATTCCTTAATGCCTTCCTTCCAACGGATCTCTTCCTATCGACTGCAACACCTCTTGCTCTGGGAATGAGATTTAGAGTTTTATGACAGTACCTTGGGAATTGTTGTCCTCAATGGCAATTTCCCTCGCTATTAGGTAGTGGGGATACCTTAATGTCTCCTACTCGATGGATTCTTCAAGTGTTCGACTTCAAGTCCCTGTAATCACACTTGTTAGAATGTACTAGGTACCTTGGGGACCATTTTCATTAATGGTGGTTTCCCTCGCGTTTGTTAACGGTTCTCATTATTGATCGGTAATCAAACGACTTCCTCCATGTTCGACTTCAGCTCCTTTATTCGCATGGTTAGGATTCGTACCTTTTTTGGGAGGTTTGGATTGAAGACCTTGGGCTGACAGTAGCATTGTCATGTTTTGCTATTACCCAAGTTGCGCAAGACCTTGTTATACTTTATATGACATTTTGCTGAGACATAGATCCACCTTGTATTTTTTGTGGCTATGATTGATTGTTGAGTATGGATCCACCTTGTTCATTTGTGGCCATGACTCCTTTAGATTTGATATGGCGCCTTTTTTCATATTGAGTGACCATGATAGTTTCCTTAGTTATGCATATGTTGGATCCACCTGTATATTTATGGCGATGTTGTAAATGGACGTGTATGTCCCAGAGATCAGTTTTTCTGACATTTATCTCTCTTACAGGTACCTTTGTTCGAGCCTTTTGATCTTGGATTCTCTTCTCTCTCCATACTCAGCTATTTCCTTTATAATGTATTTCGACTATCGTCTTCCCCTCTAACCTCACACATTATAAGGCATCTGTTATAGCTCAAAATGACACATCTCTGCCTGTGACCACTTTCCCATGATTTCGTCGCATGTCGGCACTTCATGAAAGTCACTGAAAAAACACCTTTCTTGGAGGACCCATATCTTGAGTTCTATAACTCCGTTTTACCTCATTTCTACACCGTTGGAAAGGTATTTCAGTTACCTAAAACTTTTTGGAAGACACCAAAGTCTGAAAATGCCCAGAAATACCTTAAAAATGTGTTTTTTGTGTATTCACGACTCTCCTTATATGCAGGTCGCGAATCATTCACGAGTCTTGTATATTACAAGTCGCAAATGCATATATTCGCGGGTTGCTCTTGTGTAAACTCACAGATCATTTGCGGGTTGTCCTCCTTCATAGTCACGAATGTGTCCCTCGACATTTAAACATAAAAACACACCTTTTGGATTAGTTTGGGTAGTTTTCCAACTGACTTCTTCAGTTGTAACCACTTTGGCTTCGCCCCTAACTCTTTTTTATCATATAAATAGAGGTAGGGAGTTCCATGAAAGGAGACTTGAATTTATGCATTGTTATGCTGGAGGAATCGGGACTCTCTTTGCCCACACCTTTGCCCTGGGGGTCTTCCCCTTGTGTTGCAGAGCTTGGAGGTTGAGTTCTTTGGAGAAGAGAAGCAGCAGAACTAGATCAAGGTTTCGTGAGGTGCCAAACTTGAAGAGAAGGTATATTTGTACTTGTTTTCAAGATTAATAAAGATGTGATGTCCTTCTTCTTCTCAAATCATTGTTCAATGTGTGATTGAATCTCTATTTCTGATCATATGATGATGTTATTCAGATTATTATTTCATATTTATTTGATTATAATTTCTTTATATGTGGTCATATTGGTTTGAGGAAGGTATAACTTGTTTTCCAGGTCTCTTGGAGCGAGAGGAGCAAGAAGAGGATTGAAGAGAAAGCTTGGACCAGACTTTAGTTATTCACGTGTGGACCTTTCTCATCTCTGGTCTTGCTTATATATGCTTGCTGAACTTTGTGCATCAAGCATATGTTGATGGCCTCTTAAACCCTAGCCATAGGATACTTTCCTTTACAACAGGTACTTCTATATTTCAGCTGGTTTATGGTACAGAAGCAGTTTTCCCTGTTCAGCTGGGGATTCCAGTGATGAAATTCCTCCAGAACTCTCAAGAGGAACCGGATGATATGCAAAGGAGAATCTTTGAAATGATAGAGTTACAGCAAAATAGAGAGAAGGTGGATGAAAAAGCACAGCTGTAGAGAACCAAGGTTAAAAACAGGTTTGACAAGAACATTAAAGAACATACTTTCTCAGAAGGTGAAATGGTTTTAAGATGGGATGCAAGAAAGGAGCAAAATGGTAAGCATGGTAAGTTTGACAATATTTGGTTTGGCCCTTTTCTGGTATCAAAAGTGTTAGAGAACAATACTTTTATCTTGCAGTCCTTGGAAGGTGAGGAATTGTCCAGCCCTGTTAATGGACGATTCCTCAAGCATTTCAACAGTTTATAAGAGCATGTTCACTGATCATTGTACATACCAGTGTGAGTGAAGTAGAATAAAGACTCCATAGCCCAATGGAAGTTTCCAGACAGGTAGATAGAAGACAGAAGGCACTAGTCTACAGGTTCTTGAAACCTCGCAGGGAGGTCTTCATCCCACAGCTGGAGCCAGATGTTAAGTCTGAATTTTGTTTCTTAAATTTTGGTTTGATTTCCTTCTTCTTTCCAGTTATTTCATTTACTTTATTTTTATTTTTCCTTCTTTAGGAAATTTTGTTTAGTGTTTACATGAAATTTTGAGCCTCCTTTGAAAATTTTAGTTTTAAGCCATAGGTTTGTTTTTGTTGAAGGAGTTTTAAAAGTCATTATATCAAAAAATGGATTTACAAATGATTATTCAGAGCCTAGTAATGCATAATCATTACCCTAGCAGCTTTTAAACTACATGCAAAATGATCAAAAGCTGAAAAACAACGATAAAATAGCACTTAAAATATTCTTGTAGCGCTGGGGTTGAAAAACAATGAAGCCGCGCTACAAGAAAATTGTGGCCTTTATTTTTCCCGGTTTTCTAGCAAAATTTTGCCACGATTTCAAATGTTGAGCGACTAATCCCCTGCTGTGAGCTGTTTGCTATGTGTGAACTTCAGGTTTATCATGATTCCAAGCGTTTCCAAGTCATGAGGCAAAACGTGGTGATCATTACTCATAATGCATTTGAGCTTGACAGGTAGCAGCAAAATTTAGTCTAATGCGAGGTGAATTGTTACATGCATGCATGTTTGATGTTAGAAGACTTAATAGAATGATGGTGGTGGCCTAAAAACATGGAGATTGCAGATACAAAGTTGAGTGGGGGTTTTTACAGTTGCTCCGAAAACTAGGGTTGTTTATTCTGACATCTGTAATCAAATCAAACACATCAAGACACCTATTCAGCCATTAAACAGCTTGGAGACTAGCTTAAACCAACTTTAGTGGAGCATTTAACAGGTATTTCGCGGTCACCCAGAAATATGTATTAATTTGGGGTTTTTCTGGTAAAGCATGTTCTAGCAAATGTTTTTGAACCAAACATTAATATTTGCTCTCATAAAACATCTCTGTGAGGAGAAAAGAAGATTAGAGCTATGAGTGAATGAATATTGAACAATATTAGTTTTGTATATCAATATAATCCTGTCAAGGTTTGATGGTTCGGTGAGATAAAATTATGTCCTACATGATGTACAAACCTAAGACTGCTGCTGGTGCAACTTGAGATAAAGGAACTGAACCTTAAGACAATATGAAGACCTAGACAACATAAAGACCTCGTTTTTATTGAATGATAAAAGGCTGATCAGTTTGGTTTCGAAGTCAAGAATGAAACAGAGAACGAGCAGAGTATGAGTGCAAATAGGAGACTGAACAGCCTAATACCTAAAGCATTCATATACAGTGTTTATTATTCATTATGGAGATGGTCAGTGATATGTGGTTTTTCATGACAGTCTTATTGATGATTAAATTTCACTCATAGGCGTGGTGAAGAACAGTGAATCCTCGGTAATCTAAATCATTCTACCTGGTGGAAGGATTTATTTTGCTTTGAAAACAAGTATATCAGTCAAACAGATGGAAACAACAACGAGTTAAAAGCTTGAAGACATATGAAAGCCTAGTATTATTTTGATGTTCAAACTGATGAGAGCTAAAAATGATAAAGTTTGAGATTATTTCTGCCTTATATTTCTCTCATCCAACCTCTGAATAGTCTACAATTTTTCTAGAAGGTTGACAGTTGAGATTTTTCTTTTAAACTTTTATTGTGCAGGGATTGTCTATACAGGTTTCTGGAAGATTATGATACTAAATACACAAGTTTTATGTTTCATACTGGATATGGACTGTCATTAGAGTAATTGAAATGGAATGACAGTTATTAGAGGCAGTGAGGAGTTTAGAATACTTCATTGATCTAAATTTCTTATGACTGTAAATAAGCCCAGCCTGTATTAAGAAAACAAAAGGAACTATCACAGAAGAGTAAAGAGAAGCTGTTTGTGAAACCTAAAGGTTTTGGAAAGGAAACATCACCTGACTGGTCATTAATTGAATCCTAAAAACTTATATAGTTTCATCCTCTGAAGGAAAATGGGCAAGAGTGGTAAAATTAACAGAGCAGAACCTACTGATGTAGGGTGGATTGAAAAGCTCCCTGGATGTGTTGAGTTGTTTCAACAAGCAGGTTGGATGGACTTTTTTAAGAAGATAGATGGACATAATACAGAGGTGTCCTGTAAGTTTGCTCAAAGTTTAAAAAATGACATGTTGACCTTTAATACCCTCAAATTCAAGCTGACAGTAGAGCTGATCTCAAAAGCCACAGGGATTAAAAATGAGGGTGAACCATGGTTCAAGAAGCTGCCTTTTGACTTTGATCCACAAAGACATCTTTTACCAAATGTCATCCCTGATTGGAGTAAAGGAATCCTTATTCAAAATTTCAGAAAGGAGTGGGTTGAGCCAATCAAGATACTACAGAGCTATGTTACTTGTGAGGGCAGGTACGCTTATGTATACAAGTACCACTTTAGGTTTTTGCAACACATGGTGGGGGTGTCAAAGATGAGCTTGCCATTTTTATTTTTGAAAAGCTTACAAAAAATGTCCAGTAGGGTTAAGCAGCATGAAGGTCATACATCTCAATAAATCTTTCATCATGGGCTGATTAAACTAATTATTAACACTGTTTTGCAACATGAAGGGAAGACCTGGGACTTTTTTATCTTTTGGTTTGGTTTTCAAACCAAAGAAGAAGATCAGAAACCTAAAAGGCAAGCTGACAAGGGTAAGGTTTTGATGAGAAAATTAGGACAGAAGCCTAAGCTGGAGGTTAAAGAAGAGTTCAAAACTGAGAAAATATCAGAGCAAGTGGAAGAGGATAATAAACCCAAAGTATTTTCAGCTAGTAGCAAAGGTAAGTACTCACTGTTTGAAGACCAAAATCAATTGCTACAGCCCATGGTACCAATAGAGGTCCCTCATGAAATGAAAACTACTGATATAAAAAAGGTCGTTGTACATGAAGAAGAATTGCAAGTCAAACAGAGAAGCCCCATTACTATATTGTCTGATGATGAAGGTTACCTTTTAGAAGAGGAGCAGGTAGAAAAAACTACAGTTGAAGCTGAAGCCTACAGAGAAATTCCTAATTCAGGCAGCAAAGTAACAAAACCTAACAGAAAGAGGAGTAAACTTGAAGTAGTGGAATTGTCTGCTATCCAGCATCAAGGAAAGGAGCTGAAAATGCCGGGAGAAAAAACATCATATTGGAGACCTAAAACTAGGTCAAAGAACAAGCTAAGACTGAACATGAAAAAAGTCCTCAATCCCAGGTTAAACACAAATGAAGTTATTGTGTTAGATGATGTATCTCCTGATGAAATACCAGAAATTAAGAAAGATAGCAGAAAAGGGAAGAAGCCAGCAGTTGTAAAAGCTCCTTATGTATATCCTGCAGAAGTCAAGAGTTCATCAAAATCATTAGAAGATTCAAGCAATCCTACATCTAAATTATTTGCAATAATTCTTGAGATAAAAGATAAACTCTTAAAACAGCAGCAAGAAGAGAAAGCAAAAATATGTCCTGTTGAAAATCAAGAGTGGGAGGAAGAAGATGAGCTTATACTCAGGGAAGCAGGAATTATAAAAGAGCCTAGTATTCCTACTGATTTCTCAGAATTTTTAATGAAGGATGCAAATATACCTGAGATCCCTAGTTTTGATGAAGAAAACTTGCAGGAAAGTATTCAGAAGTATAAGCAACAGATGAAATACTTACAAGATGTTAATGATGGGTTAATGAAAGTTAACAGAAGGCTTATAGAAGAACTACAGGATGTCCATAATCATTTCTAGGAGCTATCAGAATTATCTAAAGAGGTTCTCAAAAGGAAAAGAGCTACTGACATGCATTCCACAAAGTTGGAGAAGACAGTCCAGGACCTACAATAGAGAAACAGGGAGCTCATCAAGAAGATTAATGACATGGAGCAGGAGCAGAAGAAAGTTAAAAGGAAGGAGCAAGCACTAGATGGCATTTCCCTCTTAGCTGAGGCAGCGAAAAGGATATGAAACAGTTGTTCATTTAGTTAGTTGTTATCTTTTGATAAACACATATGTTAATGATTTACTATTTTTATCATATTTTGTAATTTTGTAAGTTTGTACTTTTTACCTTACCTCAGCGAGTTGATGGAGGTAGTTAGGGTTTTAGACCCAACTGATTTTGTAAAGAAGCACTATTTAGAGAGATAGAAGAGTCATTCAGAGGGTTCTAATTTTTGGGAGCTATAGGAGGTCTGCAGACTGTTTGTATCTTCAGACTTGTTCAGAGCTAAGTATTGTGACTCTTATAAGCATTTGCTGATGAAATTATGAGATATATATGACTTTACCCCTTCAGTTTTTTCTGTGTTGGATTCATTATTGAACTTGTTTAGTTTCTTAATAGATATATTCATTGTTGGTTAATGTGTATTTGCTGGTAATGCTTGTCTGTTATGTATGAACCTCAGCATTGTCTTTCTGTTGGATCTTGTTGATATATCATGCATATCTATCATCTTTTGTTTATGATTTAGTTGTTATTTTGTTTCTGAATGTATTCCCTGATAGTTCCTAAAGCTTACAACCATTAAAATATTGCAGAAACCCTAAACCTAATTTGTTTTATTGAATTTTATCCTGAGTGTGTGTTGGCTTGTTTCTCTGGCCTTAGAAACAATTTCTGGCACTAACACCTTCTAAGGGGAAGTAATGAGTTCATGAGCCATTCTGACATGGTGGCAGGTTAGGCCTCTCATGGTCGGATGTACGTGCTTATCCTTTATGACATGGTGGTAGATGGGGCCTCCCATGGTTAGATGTAAGTGCTGATCCTTTCTGACATGGTGATAGGCAGGGCCTCCCATAGTCAGAAATAAGTGTTGTGCCTTTCTCGCATGGTGGTAGGACTGGTTCCTCCCATGGTCAAATGTAAGTGCTGAGTGCTGCATCTAGTATGAAAAAGGATTGGTTCTGTAGGGGAAATCCTTGCGCAAGGCAAGGTGCTACATCCAGTATGAAAAAGGACTGGCTATGCAGTGGAAATCCTTGCGAGAGGCAAGGTGATGCATCCAGTATGAAAAAGGACCAGCTCTATAGGGGAAATCCTTGCGAGAGTCAAGGTATTGCATCCAGTATGAAAAAGGACTGGCTCTCGAGGGAAAATCCTTGCGATAGACAAGGTGCCGCATCCAGTATGAAAAAGGACTCGCTATGTAGGGGAATTACTTGCAAGGCAGGGTAGTACATCCAGCATGAAAAAGGGCTATCTCTATTGATAAAGACCTACATGGAGGCTAGGCCTACAATTTGCATGAAAAAGGGCTAACTCTGTAAAACTTCCTATGACGAGAAGAATTGAGAGATAGCACCAATTGATCGAGATAGAGGAAGTAGTAATGTTGATGATGATCCATCTTTGATGATGATCCAGTGATGATCCAGACTTAATGATGATCCAGTGATGCTCTAGATCAAGTGATGATTCAGACTTGATGATGATCCAGATCCAGTGATGATCCAAACTTGATGAAGATGAATTGATGATTAAGATGACTTGAATATGAAGATGACTTGACGATGATCCAGATGATATAGAGAAGAATACTTGTGCTGATTAAATTGTATCAAGAGAATATCTTCCTAGTTAAGAGGGAGTGTTGATGTATTTGTAACTTCAGAATGTATTCACATATATATCTTATGTATTGTACCCCAATGTTTATTCCAGGAAGTATATGTAATGTAACTGAGTCATGTCATGCCTCGACGTTCTAATTGGGAGATTCAATAATGTAAGCAAGTCATGTAAATTCATAGAGTATAACCCTCCTTATTAATCAAGGGTTAAAGTCCCTATAGTTGTGGGGCCTTAGGGTTATTAGACTCTCCTTGAGAATTCAGTACTAGTGAGTTATTGTCAAGTCGGGAATTAGTATAAATAGAGAGGGATCCTCTCTATTTAAAACACATTCATATTCATTCACTCACACTCAGTTGTAGCGCATAACTAAGAGAGAGAGAAGCTGGGACAAGAGAGAGAGAGACTACTACTATCGGGAGATCATCTTACTGTCTCTGGGTTTTACTTTTGGTGTCAATTCTATCTCTGAGGAGGTTGCAGGGTTTTCTCCTTTATGGTTTCCCTGAGGAAAATCTTTGTGTTAATTGTCTCTTGTGTTTGATTGTTGTGCTTTTTATTCTCTCAGATAAGATCCTAAGATCATATAGCTTAAACTTTAAAAATATAACAGTGAATGTTGTTTTATCTTGGTCTTCAAGGGAAATATGGGTCTGGTTATATCCACTAAAACAATCCAGGAAGGAAAATAACATTTTTCCAGATAGGGTCTCTAAAACTTGATCAATAAAAGGTAAGGGGAAGTGGTCTTTCTTTGGTACTTTATTCAATTCTCTGTAATCTACAAATATTCACCATTTCCCATTTGTATTGGGCACGATCACTAATGGGGAGACCCACTCACTATCTGAAATAGGATAAATAAAACCTACCTCCAAACGTTTATGGATTTCTTCCCTCACAATGTGTCTTAAATTTGGGTCCATTCTGCGTTGAGGTTAGCATATGGGCTTAGAATCATTTTTCATATAAATATGGTGAGTACAGAGTCCTAAGAGGATACCCCTCATGTCTATATATGCCCAAGAAAAATCCCTTTTATGTCATTTCAGCAATGTAACCAGGTGTTCAAGTTCATTGGCCTTGAGATTGGGATTAATATTCAATGTTTTCCCTGGTTCAATTTCTACTAGAACACTATTTGAGTTTTCAATTACTGGGATTATTCCAGCGCCACTAACTAGGGTCTCTTCTATAAGTTCTTCTTGTTCATGTTATTTTAGCATGTTTTTCAAGATCTGATAAGATTTTCGAGTGATAGACACAGGCTTGCTAATAAAACTACAAATGGTGTCATCTTGTTGTAAGGAAGTTTTGGGGTAAGTTAGCTATGCAACATTGTGGATGTTGTGCAAGGTGGAAAACGACGCACAAGGCAGATTAGATATAGTTTATGTATTTTGGTCATATTTCATAGATTTGGACTGCATTATGTGGATTGTGGTAATTATTTTGTAGATTATGTTAAGAAGTAGTTAGGAAGTTGGCTTAAGTTGATCACCAATGTAAAGGCACAATCCTATAAATAGATGTAGAATTGCAAGTGTTAAGTCTTCTTCCTTAAAATTGGAGTTCCTTTAGTTTATCTTGTGATATGGGTATGAGCTGAGATCCTTAGATATTTGTATGAGAAATGAAGAACTATTTTGGAGAATCTGTGTTTTACTGTGAAGGTTAATATGAAATGACAGAAGTTGATAAAAACCATTGTGTCTTTTTCTATCTTTCTGTTTTCCTATTTTTTGCGATCTAAATGGGAATTCTATATATTTGATGTTTCTCTGCGATGAATGATGATGTACTATGATATATGTTTATATTTTGATGTATCTACTTTGATCTAAATATGTTAATCCAATCTAGTGAATGATGACATGATTTTGTTAATGCATAATATGAATGATTAGATCTATTGAATAATTTTGCGTTGAGTTGATAAATAGATGCACGGTACTCCTTCATACTGTGGAAACTTGGTTCTGACATCTCTCCCTCGAACATCTTGGGTGAGAAATAATCTTGTCTATAGTTGTTTCTATATGGGGTAAAACCTATCTAGTTCAGTGCTCAGGGACATTATGGTGGTTTGGATGTCGACAGAGAGCGAACCCATGTCGACAAGTTTTGTGTCAACAAATTGTTATGTTGTTGGGGCCATAGTTTGAAGGGAAGGATGACATGTTGTGGTGTAAGTTTTAAATATGTGCAGAGAAGCAAAGCATATAGATTCTTTTAAGTAAAATAGAGATCAAAACACATCATTCACACATAAACACAGAGATTTACCTTGGAAACTCTTAACCGGGAAAACCAGAAAACCTTGGAGCCACACCTCCTATATTCTCTTCATTACATTATGAATCCTCACAATACAAAACATACGTATTCCACAACATCTGTCACATGCCCCAATTTTGTAAAAACAATTTTATATTATTTGAGGAACAATATGTTAAATTTTATGCTAAGTTGTAATTGATGACCCAATGGGGTCAAGGATATTTAATGTAAATTCTGAATATTTTATTCTAAATAAATAAATGAGGAGACAACAACTTAGGAGAGCTATTAAAAGAGTGTTTACTAGTCAAATTGGTGGACAATCCTAGGTGGAGGGAAAACTGACATGTAGTAGCATCCTCAAACCACTTCCAACTATTGCAAGTGGAAACCTCCCTACATTTGTGGTCATGATTCCCCAAGAAAGTGGAATCAGAGCAGGTGGCTCAATTAATGAAAACTGACCCAAAAGACCTAGGTAATCTTTATAAAAATTCCCATTGAAGAGAGTTGAGGCTGTTCATTCTAGATAAGTGATAATTCAGGTTGAATGAGTGTACTTCATAGAAATTCAATGGAAGGGAAATTTGGAAAGTGTTTGAGGGGATAACTGCTGATTGATCCAGTGCAGCTTTTAAGCTGAAGATCATACTGCTAAGAGCAGACTATTTTACTGAGGTTTTGAACTAGTTAGTTGACAGAGGGTTCTATTGTTTGCATTCTCCACCTATTCTCAGCCAAGAAGACCAGGAATAGGCTCGGGGGTCCTGAGGAAGCATTGTTTGAGCGCTCTCCAAGAGATTGGTAGGGAGGAACGGCCTCTTAAAGATGTTATCGTCTGTCCTCAACAAGTTCTACGTTATTTTATTTTATTTTTTTAGGGATGATGCACAATCATGGACTCCTTTAAAGACACTTTAGATGCCACATAATACTATAATAAACAGAAAACTCTGACTTTAGGTGACAATTAGGGGTACTTCCCTAACTTATTCGAAGATGAAGTAAAAAGAGAAAAGATAGGAAAATCAATTAGCTTTCATAATATATAGCATTTATGCAGAGAAAATGTGTGTAAATGATTATAAAATTAGTTTCCTTGAAAGTGGGTTTTCAAATTTTTAGCACATATTAACATATATGTTTGTGCGGGTGCAGGAATATACGAGGTAAATGATGTCCATTTGGGATAAAATATTGTAGACATATAAAGGACATATGGGCCTAGTGCAACATTATTTATTCAGAATTTTTCATGAATTATTTTATTATTATTAATTATTGAAGTCAGAAAAGCTTGAAATTAAAATCTTATTTGTGGGTGCAACACTTTAGGGGCAAAAATTAATGAAGTCCTTGATTTATAAATATAATATCGTAGAGCTTGATCTCGTCTAGTGCACCATATAGTTTTTTTGCGAAATGGTGATGGAAATTAAAAGTTATATAACAAACAATCGATGTATGTATTTTCAAAAACTGACGTGTGTCATTTAGAAAATAATTATAAATAAATAAAACTTGGTTTTGAAGGAAAAAATTACATATTCATAATCATAATATCATACTCTACAATATCCTAGATTTTCATAAAAAAATATTGTGTATGTCATATCAAAACACGCCATCTAAACAAAGCATATTGATAGAGTTCTAAAAGACAAGAAATAGCCCTAGTTTATTTGTCCTAGATAATAGGTTTGGTATTCCGAAGCTACTTCTAAACCTAATGCCAAACCTTAATCCCGCCAATTATTTTAATCTCAAAATAATGCATATGCAATAAAATGAATATGCATTTTGTCTTAACTAATTTGTTTTTGTCCTAACGCATCATTATTCATCACCCTCATCATCATCACCACCCTCATCCTCATCATCATCATAATCACCCTCATCCTCATCATCATCATCAAATTCATCATCCCCCTCCTCCTCCTCCTCATCATCATTGTTCATCATCATTGTCATCACCATGACCCTCATCATCTTCATCATCATCATCATCACCCTCATCCTCATTAGTATCATCATGGTCATCATCATGATCATCATCATCCTCATCATCCTCATCCTCATCATCATCCTCATCATCACCCTCATCCTCATCAGTATCATCATGGTCATCATCGTCATCGTCATCATCATCATCATCAGCCTCATCCTCATCCTCCTCCTCCTCCTCCTCATCATCATCCTCATCCTCATCCTCATCATCATCATCACCTACATCCTCATCAGCTTCATCATGGTCATCATCATCATCTTCATCCTCATCCTCATCATCATCATTGTCAACCTCATCATCATCATCACCCTCATCCTCATCATCATCATCACCCTCATCCTCATCATCATCATCATGGTCATCATCATCATCATCATCATCATCACCCTCATCCTCATCACCCTCATCCTCATCACCATTATCATCATCCTCATTTTCATCATAATCATAATCATCATCATCACCCTCATCCTCATTAGCTTCATCATGGTCATCATCATCATCATCATCATCAGTGTCATCATCCTCATCCTTGTCCTCATCCTCATCATCATCATCGTCAACCTCATCATCATCATCACCCTCATCTTCCTCATCATCATCATCACCCTCATCCTCATCATCATCATCATGTTCATCATCATCATCATCATCCTCATCACCCTCATCCTCCTCCTCCTCCTCATCATCCTCCTCCTCATCCTCATCATCATCATCATCACCCTCATTCTCATCAGCTTCATCATGGTCATCATCATTATCGTCAACCTCATCATCATCATCACCCTCACCCTCCTCCTCCTCCTCATCACCCTCATCATCATCATCATCATCATGGTCATCATCATCATCATCATCATCATCATCATCATCATCACCCTCATCATCATCATCATCATCATCAACCTCATCCTCCTCCTCCTCCTCATCATCCTCATCCTCATCATCCTCATCATCATCATCACGCTCATCCTCATCAGATTCATCATGGTCATCATCATCATCATCAACCTCATCATCATCATCACCATCATCCTCCTCCTCCTCCTCATTACCCTCATCCTCATCACCATGGTCATGGTCATCATCATCATCATCATCATCATCATCATCATCATCATCATCATCATCACCCTCATCCTCATCACCATGATCATCATCCTCATCCTCATCATCATCATCACGATCATCACCCTCATCCACATCAGCTTCGTCATGGTCATCATCCTCATCGTCATCATCATCATAATCATCACCCTCATCCTCCTCCTCATCATCATCACCCTCATCCTAATAATCGTCATCATGGTCATCATCATCATCATCATCATCATCATCACATCATCATCATCATCATCATCATCATAGTCATCATCATCATCATGGTCATCATCATCATCACCCTCATCCTCATCATCATCATCATAGTCATCATCCTCCTCATCATCAACCTCATCCTCATCATCATCATCATGGTCATCATCATCATCATCATCATCACCCTCATCCTCATCATCATCAACCTCGATTCTCATCATCATCGTTCATCACCCTCATCCTCACCATCATCATCATCTTCATCAACACCCTCATCCTCATCATCATCACCATCCTCATCATCATCATCATCATCATAATCATAATCCTCATCATCATCATCATCATCATCACCCTCATCCTCATCCTCCTCCTCCTCCCCATCACCCTCATCCTCATCATCATCATCATGGTCATCATCATCATCATCATCATCATCATCACCACCCTCATCCTCCTCCTCCTCATCATCACCCTCATCCTCATCATCATCATCATGGTCATCATCATCATCGTCATCATCACCCTCATCATAAGCATCATCATCATCACCGTCATCCTCATCGTCATCATCATAACCCTCATCCTCATCATCATCATCATGGTCATCATAATCATCGTCATCATCACCATCATCACCCTCATCCTCATCATCACCATCATATTCATCATCCTGCTCATCATCACAATCATTGTTCATCATCATCTTCATCATCACCCTCATCCTCATCATCATCATCACCCTCATATTCATATTCATCAACCTCGATCCTCATCATCATCGTTCATCACCCTCATCCTCATCATCACCACCATCCTCATCCTCCTCCTCCTCATCATCATCATCCTCATCATCATCATCATCATCGCCCTCATCCTCATCCTCCTCCTCATCATCATCACCCTCATCCTCATCATCATCATCATGGTCATCATCATCATCAACCTCATCATCATCATCACCCTCATCCTCATCATCATCATCATAGTCATCATCCTCATCATCATCACCATCATTGTTCATCATCATCTTCATTGTCACCCCCATCCTCATCACCATCATCACCCTCATCCTCATCATCATCATCACCCTCATCGTCATCATCATCAACCTCGATCCTCATCATCATCGTTCATCACCCTCATCCTCACCATCATCATCATCTTCATCGACACCCTCATCCTCATCATCATCACCATCCTCATCCTCATCATCATCATCCTCATCCTCATCCTCATCCTCTTCATCATCGTCACCCTCATCCTCATCCTCCTCATCATCATCATCACCCTCATCCACACCATCATCTTCACGGTCATCATCATCATTAGCCTCATCATCATCATCAGCCTCATTTGTTAGTTTTTCATCATATAAGCTAGCATTACGATCTTAGGATGTTTTCACTGAGAGAATAACAAGCACAACATTAAAACATAAACACATCACAAGAGACAAGAGACACAAAGAGTTTTTCTTGGGGAAACCATAAAGGAGAAAACCCCGCAACTTCCTTGGAGATAGAATCAGCACCAAAATAGTAAAAGCCCCAAAACAGTGAAATGCACTCTCAACAGCAGTAGTCTTCTTCTTGTCTAGTCCCAGTGAATTTCCTTCCTCACTAATGCACCACACTTGAGTGAGTGAGTGATGTGTGTTGCAAGTGATAAATAGAGAGGCTCTCACTCTCTATTTATATTCTTCCGTTCACTTGAAGTGCACTCCAACATGTCGGCCTCACTTAACAATTACTTACTAGAGCCGACATCTCTAGGAGTGTCTAATAACCCTAGTTCCCCACCACTTTTGGGGACTTTGCCTCCTCCAACAAATAGGAGGGTAACACAATGGTGGGGACTATTTCCCCGACTTACAATGACTCACCTAGGGTCGAATTCACTAGGATAGTCTAATAACCCAAGGGCCCCACAACTGTGGGGACTTTAACCTTTGACCAATAGGAGGGTTACCCACAATGACTTGACATGAATTTCTCATTATAGAAACTTCCCGGAATAAACATCGGGGTATGACATGACTCAAATGCATTACAATACATCCCGGAATGAACATCGGGTTACAATAGATAAGAAATACAAGTGAATACATTCTGAAGTTACAATTACATCAACATCATTCTCATCATCATCATCATAGTCATCATCCTCGTCATCATCACCATCATTGTTCATCATCATCTTCATCGTCACCCTCATCCTCATCACCATCATCACCCTCATCCTCATCATCATCATCATATTCGTCATCCTCCTCATCATCACCATCATTGTTCATCATCATATTCATCGTCACCCTCATCCTCATCATCATCATCACCCTCATCCTCATCATCATCAACCTTAATCCTCATCATCATCGTTCATCACCCTCATCCTCACCATCATCATCATCTTCATCAACACCCTCATCCTCATCATCATCACCATCCTCATCATCATCATCATCATAATCCTCATCCTCGTCATCATCATCATCATCATCATCATCACCCGCATCCTCATCCTCATCCTCATCATCATCACCCTCATCCACATCATCATCATCATGGTCATCATCATCATCAACCTCATCATCATCATCACCCTCATCCTCATCATCATCATCATAGTTATTGTCCTCGTCATCATCACCATCATTGTTTATCATCATCTTCATCATCACCCTCATCCTCATCACCATCATCACCCTCATCCTCATTATCATCATCATATTCATCATCCTCCTCATCATCACCATCATTGTTCATCAACATCTTCATCGTCACACTCATCCTCCTCCTCATCATCAACCTCATCCTCATCATCATCAACCTCGATCCTCATCATCATTCTTCATCACCCTCATCCTCACCATCATCATCATATTCATTGACACCCTCATCCTCATCATCATCACCATCCTCATCCTCATCCTCATCATCATCATAATCCTCACCCTCATCATCATCCTCATCATCATCACCCTCATCCTCATCCTCATCATCATCATCATCACCCTCATCCTCATCATCATCATTCTCATCCTCATCCTCATCGTCTTCATCGACACCCTCATCCTCAACATCATCAACATCCTCATCCTCATCATCATCATCATCATCATCATAATCCTTATCCTCATCCTCATCATCATCATCACCCTCATCCTCCTCCTCCTCCTCACCCTCATCCTTATCATTATCATCATAGTCATCATCCTCCTCATCATCACCATCATTGTTAGCCATCATCTTCATCGTCACCATCATCCTCATCATCATCACCATCCTCATCATCATCATCCCTCATTCTCATCATCACCATCACCCTCATCCTCATCATCATCATCATGGTCATCATCATCATCATCATCATCATTGTTCATTAGCCTCATCCTCACCATCATCGACACCCTCACCCTCATCCTCATCGACACCCTCACCCTCATACTCATCATCATCATGCTCATCGACACCCTCAATGTTCATCACCCTAATCCTCATCATATAGATAAATGTAAATTGCATATATTCATTGAGCACTAAATCGCATATGCGATATATCTCATATGCACTAAATCGCATATGTGATATATCGCATAGGAGTTATAGAAAACATGTAAAAACCTGCTCGTTCATTAAAAAGATGGAATTCAATATTGCATATGCGAAATACCGGAGGTGTGTTATATCGCATATGTGATATGTGTTTTATAGAAAATGTAGGGTGTCATCGTGTTGGCTAGCTTTATTGTATCAAAAGACATAATTCGTCTGAACTTGTGTATAGAGAACTGTTTGACATGCAATTTTTTATCATTAGTTACATAATTCCATAGTTTTGTACAGGTTTGGGTGGATTTCAATGGGGAATGTACGTAATAGAGGATGAAAGTCAGCAAGGAAGGTGCTTACACCGAAAGAAGCAGAAAAAAAAGGGAAGATTCAAGAAATCATCGGCATTCATTACATGAACAAATAGTTCCCATTCCCCCTCAACAGATACCTGATGTAGAGGATGAGGAAGATAATGCAACAATAAAGCAAGCTAGTTATACGGAAGTTGATATTATTGATCCATTAGTAAACGGACAATATTGTGAAGAGTTCAATAATTATGTTACTCCTAATGTAAATGTGACTCAACAACAACCATGTTCGGTGGTTCAATCTCCTAATTGAAGTTGTGAGCCGGTGGTGGATGTAAATGTCACTCCAGCATTTCAAACGACAAGAAATTTTGCATCAAAATGAAAGAGAACTCCTAAACGAATACAAGTGGATGAGAGCAGATTGACTTCCATGGAAGGTAAGGTGGCTAAACGCACTATCCTTCGTCATTCTTCTCAAATAATGAAACAATAGTTTGATAACAAATCCGAAGCCGGTATGGTACATGTTATTGTATGTTAAT
>LPNX011205756.1:0-16016 GCA_001517045.1 Pseudotsuga menziesii | reverse complement strand
ATATATTCCAATGTCAACAAATATACATGTACCTTGGGGGGGAAGAGGGTCACCAATTTGGGTCTCTTCAAGCACCAAATCAGATAAAGATATAAACAAACGTACAAAGAAAGCGATCTACATAAACATACCTGCTAGTTCATCAAAGGCGGGCCATCGGTTTGGTACTCTTCACACATCCATGCCTCACTAGGGGCCTGCATATAAAGTAACATATATGTCAATTTCATATAAAATGGTCAATCAAAGACATATATACTACCTGGAAGGAAAATGATGTTACCAAAGAAAGCGAAACATACATACCTGGCTAGGGAGAAGAGGTGGGTTGACAACAACCTCACTTTGGTACTCTTCAAGCACCACTGCCACAATAGGTTCCTGCATAAAGTAACATATGTCAAAGCAATACAAGTAAAATTATTTTTCCAAAGAAAGCGAAACATAATTAAAATCATATAATTAAAATCATATTTCAAAAAATACCTGTGTCTAGGAATCTACCTCTGTATGAGAGGGAATAGGTTGCGATACAATATACTCATCCTAGACAACCTGCATAAAACATGTTGTATCAAAATTAGGATACGTATTGAATGTTACAATCTATACTATAAAAATGTAAATAAAGTTGACAAATTAACAAGTATAGTTCTTACCCATATTGGTGAAGAACCAAACCCATAAGCAATATTGACAGCCGCATCAATGTTCACAACGTTGATTGGCAGGCTATGTGGCTGTGGTGTGCCATGGGAAACCAGCTGTATATTTGTTCAAATAATTTGTTAGATAATTAAATAGAAATAAATTGTGAAACAATTGAAAAATTTGACATGAAACAAAATATAATATGAAAATAATTAGTTTTACTTACAAAGCGAAGTAATCCATCATCTCGGAAGTCGGAAGAAGGGCCATAGCATATGCCTCCACACGATGTGCAAGGGTGTGGAGTAACATGACGCTCTGAAGACTCTACATCTCCTATGTGATATATAGATGGGCCCTCCTTAGAAGTTCCAGCCCCTTGGTCTACATTGCCTTGGACATCAGTCCCATGTTGAAGCAATGTATCTGCCATGTCAAATAATGCCTCCTGTGTATTCTCAATCACAGGAACTGCAGGAGGATATAGCCGAGGGGGTTTTGGTGTGTGTGGCGGGCATGGCACATGGTTAGGATCCATCCTAGCACCTTCCCTATCTTGGGGCATCCCATGACCAACACCCTGGTTGCCTAAGAGATCGAAGTAGTTAACATGTTTCCCTAGGATGAATTCTGCATACAACTTCCTAAGGAAATAAAATGGGATGTCCCTATTCCCATGGGGGTCTTCATCAAATACCATATACCAACGATCCATCCAATTGGTCTTTATATTTGGTTCAATGCACCAGTCTATGGAAATGTGTGGTTGATTGGTGGGTGGAACCAATCCAGTGCTAGGGTCTCGGAATAATGAAAATAACTGGTCTTTTGTAATTTTAAGGGCTTTGATGTCTTTATAACTCAATCCATCGGAGTAGTATTTCCTCCTTGATTCTCTGTACGAGGTAATGTTGTACAAAGCTCCTTGGACTTCGGCAATTGTGTCTATTATTGTGTCCAATGCATCAACTAAAGACTCTCTCAAACGAACCCCTGCTCTAATAGATGAGCTAAGGCGCCTCAATGATGCAAAACGTGCAGTAATCTGTGAGTTTTGATCTTGTTCCCCCTCTGGGTTTGTGTTTGGGTTAGGTTGTGGGTTAGGTTGTTGTGGGTTATTATAGGGTGGGTTTTCCACATTGTGTTGTTCATTTGTGTTGTCTGTTAATATTTAGACAAAAAACTACAAGTTATTTTACTTTTAGTCATTCTTTGATTGAACATTCAAATTTTTTTTAAATTTGTTTAAAATAATTATAAAAACAATGAAATTATGGAAAAAATTAAACAATTGAAGACTAAGTGAAAAGGATAAGAGAATTTACCTACCATTGGAGCCAATCCACCTCGAAATCGACCTCAAAAAGCTAAAACGCAAATCGCTTATGCACTATTTCGCCCTTGCGGTTTTTCGTTGTCTTGATCCTATGAAAATGATATTTGAGGGGCCTGTGGCCTCTGTTTATTTTTTTTTACTTTCCAATATCGCATATGTGATATATCACACTTGCGATATATATCGCATATGCAATATATCACATATGCGATATTGTAAATGTGAAGTAATGACTTTGAAGGTAGGGGAAGTGTTGAAGAAAAAATATTAAGTTTTTCATGGTTGATAGTATTTCCATAGGAAGCTGAGAATTATCTTGATATATTCAATTTCACAAGTATAAGAAGTTGGCTCTTCATGGATCTTAAGGAATTAGAGTTTCTTTTCATTAATTGATACCAAATTCTTTTTTCTAATCCCTCATCTATTAGGCTGAAAAGGAAGGATGACAGGAGGTCTCGTTGATTATTTCCTTTATAAGGAGAAAGGTACAAGAGGGAGATCCATTCACCATGATTGAAAAAAAGTTTCATTAGGCTAGGGACAAAATATAGTTTGTCTAATTCATAGAGAACCTAAAGGAAATAAGAATTTGTCTAATATATTGCTAGTATAATCTATCAAAAGCCTTTTACATGTTGTGTTTAAGAAGAATACTTGGTTTTTTTGTTGTCTCGAGGGAGTGGATGAATTCATGTTTCATTATGATTCCATCAAATATATTCTGACCTTCTACATATCCCATTTGTTCAATTGAATTTAGCTGAGTCATGGGAGGGTTAAGTCTATTGGAAATAACTTTCTGATGATATTGTAAATGAAATTGCAAAGCAATATTGGTAAAAAATTAGAGGGAGTGTTTGCGTGATCCTCTTTGGGAAATAAATATAAGAAATGTTGGATTAAAGGTGGATAGGACCCCTACTAATCTCTTAAGTTCTTATACCACTTCCTGAACTTCATTCTTGAGTATCTTCTAACAGTGATGAAAATAATATGTGGTGAACAAGTCATGGATATTTTCCTGTAGGCATTTCCATGGCCTCTTGCTCCACCTCATCCATTGTTATTTTCCTTATTATTTAGTCATCATACTCCTCACTAACCAAATTGGTTATGTGATAAGTAATCTAAATAATGTGTTGCATGTTCTCTCCTTCTAGATCGGTGATCAAGGTGGATTAGAAATTACTTCTAGCTCATGTTCAATGTATTTCCATTTAGTGAGGTTGTTTTCTTGAATTCTTTGGAAGGAAGCTATTTTATCATGTTTATTATGTTGTATAATAGAGTTGTGAAAGAATCTATAGTTTTTGGCCCCGTTTTTAGCAACCTTACTCTATATTTCTACCTCCACGAGGTGCCTTCTTTCCATTCTCTAATTCCTAATTGGGTCCTTAGATCCATTTATTCCTTCTTAAATTGTCTCGAACTTCCCTTCGTGATCATATATTGTTAAAGCCAATCCATTTTATCATCTAGCTCTCTTTTAGGTACAAATATGTTCCCAAATATTTCTTGGTTATATATTTTCAGCCTATTTTGAGAATTTTTAGTCTTTGTTGAAAATAATACTTAAGACCCCCCTCGTTATGTATGCTTCTTGCCACCATTTAAATATATTGATTTTGATTCCTATATGATCAAGAAAAAAAATTCTCAAATAGAAATGGTCTATTTTTAGTCATCTATCCCAAGTCAATCTTGAAGTTAGCTAGACAATGATTAAAGCCTACACGTGGTGAATAGAGGCTTCCATAATCAAGCGATGGATCATTGATATTTCAAATATTACGAAAATTTCCAAACAAGAAGAAACCTAGTGATTTCCAGTTTGTTTGTTATTTCATCTGTGAACTCCATTAACTTTATCAATGTAATTTACTAGTTTTAAAACTTGAACCGTGTCTTCCACATCCATTGTGATCATTTGACAATCCTTCCAACAATAATTTTCTATCCTATATAATGATATATTTCATATGAGATATTCAACATTTACAAAATGCATATGTTATATATCGCACTTGCGATATATCGCATATGCATTTTGTAAATGTTAAATATCGCATACGCGATACGTTTTCACGAACCTTAGCCTTTTGTTTGGGATCGGGTTATTCCAAACGTACCATCAATAATGCATATGCATTCTTGATTTGCACTTCGGATGTGCGTTTCTGATTTCTTAAGTGGCACCAAAAAGTGGAACCAACTTCGTGCGAGCGCCCGTTAGTTAAATAAATCTTAGTTTAACTGCTATATGAATGTTAACAGTTCAGTTTTTCAAATGTTAGATTTAGTATTCTTATTATATTGTTATAGAAATGAAATGGATTTAGAGAATAATGTGTTAGAATGAAAATAAATTTCTAAACTGTGTTTTTCCACACTTGCAAACCAGGTCATACTCTATCACAGATAGAATTCTTTAAGTAGATGAGAGAATGAAAATAGTAGGTAGGAATGTCTTTTTGTAAATAGAAGAGTAAATTTATTTCAATGTTTAAAATATTATGAAGCACAACAATGTTATGATTTATTTGTGTTTTTTTTTTTACTTAGTATAACTAAATGAAAAAACAGAAAAAGAAACATTAAACTGCTTTAGAGTTACAGTAATAGTATACTGATAAAATAAAAGCTTATGGAAGATAACAACTAAGTATATAAACAAGTTATTAACCACACAGTTTATTTTTTAAATCTATTAACTAAAATCTTAAACTATTACTTAGTATAAACCAGAATAGGGTTATATTTACAAACCATCTATTTATGAAAAGTAAACAAAGTTACAGAGTTATTGTTCTAATATTTACAGAGCTCTGAATAATTTCCAAGTTACTCAACAATAAAAAAATACAAATGTAACTCTAAACATTAAATAGAACAAAACTAAGAAATTACTTATTCAGAAAACAATTATATTTTACCAGACAAGCTTATAACCTGTGAAAGAAAAACCTGAGGGTCGAAACCCTAACAATTAATTTATCTATTTATAAGTTAAGTTATTTAAGTTTAAATCCATCTACTTTGATAACTGTGTAAACAAATTTTACAAGAGGATTACAACTCATACTTTAGACTATTTACAGTATTTCCTTAAGACAAATACCTTTAATAAACAAGTAAAATAATTATATAGTTAACAAGTTAATGAACAACAATAAACCTATAATAATGAAACTGAAGCATACTACAATAGTGCCCAAGTAATAATTAAATTAAGAGTGCAAGGGTTTCATTTCCATTAACCCTAGCTATTCTATCCTGAACTAATAAGTATAAATTTATAAATTTTACTTCATGACTGATTACAGTCTTCACAATAACATATTTACTTACAAAAGATTTCATTCACAGCAATTTTACGTCACTGACAGTAAAGAAGAACAACCTATTTTACAGTAATATCATTTACAAGAAAAAGTATAGATAACAGAGTATTCGAAGCAAAAGTCAATTTAAAACCATGAGTACAAGAGAAACCTCCATATCTTAAGATTCAAAGTATGGAATTACCAAGCTGTAAGGTTGTAATCCCTATTGCAAGTTAAGAAGAAACTAAACATAATTTATGGCTTATAAGCCAGAGCTACCCAGCAACATGCAAGGGTTTTAACAACAAAATAAGTAATAACTGAAACAAAGCATCTAAACATTGGAGGAACTGAGAATCCATGCTTCCCTTCAAATAGTAACCCCTTTCCATTAACCTTTGCAAGAAGGGAAATGCCACATTAAACCGGTGCTTACCCGTTTTGGCCATGAAATCAACCAGCGTCGGAGAGGTTTCTTCCAAGCCCATAGCCAACTGTAACCTAATTTAACATGATCAAATGCATTTAGTTAGATATTGTATTTCTAGTACTAAACTATAACTTGAATTTAAAATAATAGCAGGGAAGAAACCTTTACCTGTAAGAAAATAATATGGATCCGAGGAGGTAACCAAACTAGTACGAGGACTACACGTTGGAGAAATGGAACCCTCGTACCAAACCTATGACAGAGGTAGAAAGGTTCTGATTATAGTTTACACCAATGAGGGATCAAGCCACGAGCAGAGACAGGGGTAACACTATGCCCAACTCTCTAAACAACGGATAGAGATAAGAAAACTACCCTCACAGTGTTCTTAAACTTCTATAATGAAAGCACGATTACAAGCAGTGAACTCTTAACTTTGCACAACAATATAGCACTATACTACTGATTTAAGGACTGTCATATGCTGAACCAGTGAGCCTCTCATGGCTACGAAGAAAAACCAGATAGTGCAGAGCCAAACCCTCTAAGGAAATGAGGAAGATAGGGTTTTCATGTGAGTTTATAAATTGACCATTGCATTGTGGAGGCTGCTCCACGTGCCCACTGAAATATTTAGTCAGCAGTGGGTCAAACAGTATAGTTATCCTGTACTGTTGGGAAAAAAAAATTATTTCCAATGATTTATACAGTAACACGATGATAATGTTTTGACACCATATCATTGTCATTTAGGTTAACATTGCAATCAACCTCTTGGTGAAGTCATTTATTCATTATAACTATTAGTATGGTCTTTAATAAATCATTCTTATCATTGCTTTTCAATATCACTATAATCATCCAATGGTGGAAACATATATATACTATTATCAATTACATTTGATAACATTAAGATCAATTATTGGTAAAAGTATATAAGTGGAAGATCAATATTGGAGTTATGCCTTTGACCTTTGTCAATATCACTCCTAATGATTCTTCTTACAAACTATATTTTATATGATTAATGTTATGTTTGAGTTAGGGTTATATAAAATCAAAGCTGATAAGGTCAATATCCTAGGTTCTTTTTTTATGTAAGTAAAAGATAGGGAGTATCTTCTACACAAACATGACTCTTACAATTTCTATAAGTCGACAGTGTTGTAGACAGTGTTATAGTTGGAATACTCCTTGTAAGTTAGTAATCTCTTGGTTTCCATAAACGACCAAACTCATATTAAACCAAACCAATATTTAGATTACACTCGGTAATTACAAGGTGGTAAGACTATCTAAAGTCAAAGGTAAAAATACTTAGTATTATTATAAAGTGATATGGTAATGAAATTTTTCTACAATACTTGTGACATGATGAAACTTGGAAGGTCGAAATTAAAGCTTGATGACTTTTAATGCAAGCCGACATTTATAACTGTAGCTGATAATTCTTCTCTACTAGAGTAGAATTAAAAGTAGAGCTAAGGGTTCTATTGTAATATTTTTCTTTGAAGGCCTTAGATTTATTTTCATGCTTATAAGCAATATATGGATATTAGAAATAACAATAGCAGTAAACTCTTGTTTCAGTAAAAGTGTCTTTATATTAAATTATGAGCTCTATGCTCATCAGTAAAACTTGTGAGTAACTTTAGCTTATAGCTAGAAAGATGAATTCTTATATAGAAGTCATGCTGGTGAAAGACATTTAGTATGTTAAGGATATTGGTATTTACGACATAAACTTAAATATTGTCATAGATGCAAAACAAATAATAATAAAAAGTTACTTACCTCATAGTACCCTTGATCTCTATTAATCAAATTTTACTCTAGCATTTTATATATGATAAATAAGTACATCCGGATTTAACGCTTAAACAAACTCCTACTTGTTCAAAAATTTACCTGTTGAACCTGTAAGAACCAGAAATCTAGCTGAGTTAGCAATTGCTAAGTAATCCCTAGTTTAGAACATAACTTCTCACCTACTTGACAAAATCAAATCATTAGTATAGCCAAAAGCAATTGAATGTAGGTCATATACATAGCATATCAAAATTAAAGTGGTATTAGTTTTTATGTGTTTGAATTTAATCACTACTTTTGTTAACTGTTTCATTTTTTGTGCTAGCCGCTAGTAGTTATCCAAATGTGACATTAGACATTTTATGTTACATTAAAATTTTTAAATTTTTGTGAAAATTTGGGGTTCTGACATGTGGTATCAGAGCACAAGGTTCAAACACTAGGCCTTGATGAAGCCCAACTTGCTTATATGAAACATTGTGTTTAATCATTTTGCTGATGTTGTTTTCTTTTAATGTTATTCAACAGATAAATTTGTTTATGAGATTAACAACATGTATGGAAATATTGGAGGAATATGTGGAAGAGGAATCTCCCTTAACTGAACGAGAAAACATACAAAGAGAACCAATACAAGAAGACATAACCACTAATTCCTCAGAACTTTTACAAATAGTAAAATAATTAAAATCTGAAATAGAATCTGTTAAAAAGGAAAATGGGAGGATTTTGAGAGCCCAGGAGGAGATGAATCAGATCCTAACAGAAATATTTCATGCTAAGGGAAGGGGTAAAAGAGCTGATTCAGAAGATATAAGTTACCAACATAAGTATAAAAATACTAAACAAACTAAAAATGAAAGCAGCTCATCTTTAGAAGTATTTGGTGATCAATGTAATTTTCATTCCAGTAGTGATAGTAGTGATGACAACCATTATACTAAAAAGAGAAAATATAAACCTTATGAGGAAATTTTTTGGGAGTTTAAAAAGATTAAACTGCCAACATTTAATGGAGAAACTAAGAAGGGGGAGGAAGAAAAATCCTAGTTATCTGGGATGAAGAAGTACTTCCAGATTTATAACTATTCTAACCAATTAAAGGCTAGAATGGCTATCTACAATCTTTCAGGGAAGGCTGATATATGGTGGCAAGATTTAAAGAGAGTGAAAGGTATTAGAGAGAAAAATGTAAATTGGAGTACCTTCAAGAAGTACTTTAAAAATAAATATTTATCTGAGCAGTACTATGAAGAAAGAGAAAAATAATTCTACGAGCTTAAACTAGGAACACTGACTATGAAAGATTTGAACAACAAGTTTTTAAGTCTTCTTAGGTATGTTCCATACCTTGTAGATGAAAATACGAAGGTACAATGGTTCCTCGGCTGTTTACCTTATCACATAATGGATAGGATTAAGTATGAAAATCCAAAAACTCTGGAAGAAGCTATGAGGAAATCCAAATTCTATTATAAACAAAATTGGAAGAAGGAGAGCATGGCCAACTGGAAGGCCAAAAAAAAAGAATAATAACAATTATGATCAAAAGAAGAAAAAATTTGTGCCCAATCAGAATTCTAAAAATAATAAGGCCAAAAACTTTTCTAACAAGAATTTCCAAGGGAATAAGAATAATTCACCAAACAATCAAAATAATCCAAATGGTAAAGAGTTGGCTAATAATCATGGTAATTACACAAATAACTTTGAACGCAAAGAACCCATAAAGTGCTGGAGTGTAATGGCCCACATTATGCCTCAGTTTATCCTAATCGAAAAAAGACTGTCAGCAATATCCATACAATACAAAAGGAGATGACTGTTGGAGATTTAGTGACGACTATGCCCAAGATCAATGCAGCCTTGGAGAATCGGCAGGAAGACTATCAAACTTCCATGGTGGAAGTAGAAGGTAAGTTAAACCAAATCCTTATAGCTATTTTAATTGATCCAAGAGCTAGTCTAAGTTATATTTCACCTAAATTGGTAGAAAAATGTAAGTTACTTGTTGAAAATTTTGAAAGTTCTTGGTTGGTTCAGTTAGCCACTGGTGCAAAAAGGAAGGTAACTTGTTTTGTAAAGAAATGTGCAGTAGTTATGGATCAATTTGAAATTGTTGTAAATATTAATGTACTACCTCTTGGTTCTTACGATATACTAATGGTATGGATTGGTTAGAGCAACATAGGGTGATCCTAAAGTGTTATGATAAAACCTTTACTTGTATAAATAATGATGGAAAATCAATAAGTGTAAAGGGAATCCCTAGAAAAACAACCATAAGGTAGGTTTCTGCTCTATAGCTTAAGAGATATGTTAGGAAAGGTTGTAAGGATTATGAAATCATAGTAACTAATGAGGAAAATCTAAATAATACAGATAAATTAAAATTGGAGGATATACCAGTTTTAAAAGAGCATGCAGATGTATTTCTAGAAGAAATTCTGGGACTACCTCCGAAAAGGGAACTAGATTTTACCATTGAACTGGTACTTGGTGCAGTACCTAGCTCAAAATCCCCTTATCAGATGAACATACTTGAACTTAATGAAATTAAATCACAATTAGAATAAATTATTAACAAGAAGTATATTCAACCCAGTGTGTCTCCTTGGGGGGACACCTGTCATCTTCGTTAAGAAAAAGGATGGAACTCTGCGACTTTGCATAGATTACCATCAGTTGAATAAGATGACTATTAAAAATAAATACCCGTTTCCCTGCATAGATGATCTATTTGATCAACTATGAGGAACTACGGTGTTTTTGAAAATTGATTTAAGGTCTGGATATCACCAAGTTAGGATTAAAGATGAAGACATCTTTAAAATAGATTTTAGGACACTATATGGCCATTACAAGTTTTTCGTCATGCCATTTGGGGTTACTAATTCTCCAGTTGTTTTTATGTGTTTAATGAACAATGTAATGCATAAGTATCTAGATAAGTTTGTGGTCTTGTTTATTGACGACATATTAATCTATTCAAAATCCGAAGAAGAGAATAAAGAACATTTAAAAATTGTTTTGCAAGAATTATGAGATCATCAACTCTTCGTAAAGTTTAGTAAATGTGATTTCTTTAAGGATAAAATACAGTACTTAGGTCATGTGGTGACGAAGGAAGGAATTTTGGTGGATCCTGAAAAGATAAAGGTAATTGAATATTGTCCAATTCCTAAAGACGTAATTGATGTTTGATCCTTCATGGGAATTACTGGTTATTACCGGAGGTTCATTGAAGGGTTTTTGAAAATCACAAATCCGATAACTTCTTTGCAGAAGAAGGGAAAGAAATTTGATTGGAATCAGAAATGCGAGGATAGTTTTAAAAAGTTAAAAACTTTATTAACCAGCACACCTGTTTTAAGAATAGCTGATCCAAATAAATATTTTGTAGTGTGTACTGACTCTTGCAATGATGGTTTAGGCGGAGTATTGAATCAAGAAGGGCATGTTATTTCTTATGAGTCTAGGAAATTAAAAATTCATGAAAAGAATTATGCAACTTATGACCTGGAATTAGCTATTGTCATACATGCTCTAAATATGTGGCGACATCATTTAATTAGAAGAAAAATTATTCTAATGACAGATAATAAAGGAATAAAATATATGTTAGATCATCCTAATCTAAATGCTAGACAAGCTAGGTGGCTAGCTTTTCTAAGTGAGTATGATTTCAAAATTCAGCACATTAAAGGGAAAGAAAATAAAGTTGATGATGCATCAAGTAGAAATGCAAGGCTGAACTTTGTAGCAGTTATCAGCATTTATACAACATATCTAGAAGAACAGCTTAAAGCAAGAATAGAACAAGATGAAATTTACCAAAATTTACAAGCAAAGATGAAAGAAAATCCAACAGAAAACTTAAGTAAAGGGTATATTTTGAATGAAAAAGGATTTTTATTGCATAAAGATAGAATGTATGTACCTAATGTACCTAAAGTTAAGTTGTTAATTTTAGATGAGATTCATAAAACTCCATACTCAGGCCATCCAGGTTATCAGAAGACTATAACTATGTTAAGAAAAGAATATTTTTAGCCAAATATGAAGACTGAACTGGTAGAATATATTTCTAGGTGTTTTGAATGTCAGCAGGTAAAAACTGAACATCAACACCTAGCTAGATTACTTCAGCCATTGCCCATTCCTAGCTGGAAATGGGAGATAATTAGTCTAGATTTTGTTACTGGACTGCCTAAAAATCAGAATTTAAATGATTCTATAAAGGTAGTAGTTGAAAAATTGAGTAAATAATCCCACTTTGTACCTATTAAAACTACATATAAAGATGCAAACATAGCTGATATCTTTCTAAAGCAAATTTTCCGATTGCATGAGATACCAAAAGTTATAATCTCAGATAGAGACCCTAAATTTATAGGTAACTTTTGGAAATCTTTGTTTAAAGGATTAAATACTACACTAAATTTTAGTACTTCCTTCCATCCTCAACTTATGGATAGACTAAAAGAGTAAACCAAGTTCTAGAAGATTTACTAAGAATGTATGTAAAAGATCAACCAGGTAAATGGGAGGATTATTTGAACCTAGTGGAATTTGCTTATAATAATAATTATCAAGCTTCAGCCAGATTTATTCCTTTCGAAATATTGTATGGAAGGAAGTGTAACACTCCTATCTCTTGGATTAATCTAGTGGACATATTAGTATTAGGTCCCGAACTATTGAAAGAAATGGAAGAAATTGTAAAGCAGGTACAAGGTAATCTGAAAATTGCACAAGATCGAAAGAAGAGTCAAACAAACCTTAAAAGAACTCCAAAAAAGTTCCAGGTAGGTGAACATGTGTTCATCAAGGTGAGACCCAAAAAGAGTTCTCTGAGATTGGGTAGTTGTGCAAAACTAGCACCTCATTACTGTGGTCCTTTTGAAATACTGTCCAGGATTGGACAGGTAGCCTATCGGTTAGCTTTACCACCAAATTTGAGAGTTCATAATGTTTTTCACATTTGTGTATTAAATAAATATGTTCATGATGCTACTCATGTTGTTAATTGGAATGATGTACAAGTGGAACCAGAAGGATATTTTCTGGTGGAACCGGATTGTATCCTCGGGTAGAGGGAGATCATGCTTCAGAACTGCACCATTAGTCAGGCGAAGGTGCAATGGAAGCACCTTAGTCTCGAGGAAGCCACCTGGAAATTGGAAAGTAATAGGTGGGATGCATATCCAATTATGTTACAGGGGAATTCTGAATATTAAGAATAAATAACTTCGAGGACATTGTTATAATTTAAGGGGGTGTGTATGTCACATGCCCCAATTTTGCAAAAAAAAATTATATTATTTGAGGAACAATATGTTAAATTTTATGCTAAGTTGTAATTGATGACCCAGTGGGGTCAAGGATATTTAATGTAAATTTTTAATATTTTATTATAAATAAATCAATGATGAGACAACAGCTTAGGAGATCTATTAAAAGAGTGTTTACTAGTCAAACTAGTGGAGGAGACTGGGTGGAGAGAAAACTGACATGTGGCAGCATCCTCAAACCACTTCCAACTGTTGCAGGTGGAAACCTCACTACATTTTTGGTCATGATTCCCCAAGAAAGTGGAATCATAGCAGGTGGCTCAATTAATGAAAACTGACCCAAAAGACCTAGGAAATCTTTATAAAAAATCCCATTGAAGGGAGCTGAGCCTACTCATTCTAGAGAAGTAATCATTCAGGTTGAATGAGTGTACTTTAGAGAAATTCAATGGAAGGGAAATTTGGAAAGTGTTTGAGGGGATAACTGCTGATTGATCTAGTGCAGCTTTTAAGTTGAAGATCATACTGTTGAGAACATAGTATTTTACTGAGGTATGGAACTAGTTAGTTGACAGAGGGTTCTACTATTTGCATTCTCCACCAGTTCTCAGTCAAGAAGACTAGGAACAGGCTCGGGGGTCCTGAGGAAGCACTGTTTGAGTGCTCTCTAGGAGATTGGTAGGGAGGAATGGCCTCCTAATGCTGTTGTCGTCTATCTTCAATAGGTTCTACGTTATTTTATTTTACTCTGTTAGTTAAATAAATATTAGTTTAACTGCTATATAAATGTTAACAGTTCAGTTTGTGAAATTTTAGGTTTAGTATTCTTATTATATTGTTATATAAATGAAATGGATTTAGAGAATAATGTGTTAGAATGAAAATAAATTTCTAAACTACGTTTTTCCACACCTGCAAATTAGGTCGTACTCTAGCACAAATAGAATGCTTTAAGTAGATGAGAGAATGAAAATAGTAGGTAGGATTGTGTATCTGTAAATAGCAGAGTAACTTTATGTCAATGTTTAAAATATTATGAAGGAAAACAATGTCATGACTTATTTGTGTTTATTGTTTTTACTTAGTATAACTAAATAAAATAGCAGAAAAAGAAACAGTAAACTACTTTAGAGTTATAGTATTAGTATACGAATAAAATAAAAGCTTATAGAAGATAACAACAAAGTATATAAACAAGTTATTAACCACACAGTTTATCTTTTAAATCTATTAACTAAAATATTAAACTATTACTTAGTATAAACTAGAATATGGTTATATGTACAAACCATCTATTTATGAAAAGTAAACAGAGTTACAGAGTTATTGTTCTAATCTTTACAGAGCTCTGAATAATTTCCAAGTTACAGAACAGTAAACAAATACAAATGTAAATGTAAACATTAAATAGAACAAAACTAAGAAATTACTTATTTAGGAAACAATTATATTTTACCATACAGGCTTATAACCTGTGAAAGAAAAACCCGAGGGTCGAAAACCTAACAATTAATTTATCTATTTATAAGTTAAGTTATTTAAGTTTAAATCCATCTACTTTAATAACTGTGTAAACAAATTTTACAACAAGATTACAACTCATACTTTAGATTGTTTACAGTCTTTCCTTAAGACAAATAACTTTTATAAAAAATAAAATAATTATATAGTTAATAGGTTAATGAACAACAATAAACCTATAATAATGAAACTGAAGCATACTACAATAGTGCCCAAGTAATAATTAAACTAAGAGTGCAAGGGTTTCATTTCCATTAACCCTAGCTATTCTATCCTGAACTAATAAGTATAAATTTATAAATTTTAGTTTATGACTGATTACAGTCTTCACAATAACATATTTACTTACAAAATATTTCATTAACAACAATTTTACGTCACTAAAAATAAAGAAGAACAACCTATTTTATAGTAATATCATTTACAAGACAAAGTATAGATAACAGAGTATTCGAAACAGAATTCAATTTAAAACCATGAGTACAGGAGAAACCCCCATATCTTAAGATTCAAAGTATGAAATTACCAAGCCCTAAGGATGTAATCCCTATTACATGTTAAGAAGAAACTAAATACAAGTCATGGCTTATAAGCTAGAGCTACCCAGCAACATGCAAGGGTTTTAACAACAAACTAAGTAATAACTGAAACAAAGCATCTAAACATTGGAGGAACCGAAGCCATGCTTCCCTTCAAACTTTAACCCCTTTCCATTAACCTTTTCAAGTAGGGAAATGCCACGTTAAATCGGGGCTTACCCATTTTGGCCATGAATTCAACCAGCGTTGGAGAGGTTTCTTCCAAGCTCGTATCCGAATGTAACCTGATTTAACATGAACAAATGCATTTAGTTAGATACTGTATTTCTACTGAAAAACTGTAACTTGAATTTAAAATAATAGCAAGGTAAAAACCTTTAACTGTAAACGAAGAAATCTGGAGCTGAGGAGGTGACCAAACCAGTATGAGGACTACATGTTGGAGAAATGGAACCCTCGTGCCAAACCTATGACACAGGTAGTGAGGTTCTTATTATAGTTTACAGGGACGAGGGAGCAAGCCATGAGTAGAGACAGGTGTAACACTATGCACAACTCTCTAAACAACTGACAAAGATAAGAAAACTACCCTCATTGTGTTCTTAAACTTCCAGTTCGAAACCACGATTACAAGCAGTGAACTCAAAAATTGCACAACGATATAGCACTATACAACTTATTTAAGGACTATCATATGCTAAACCAACGAGCCTCTCCTGGCCATGAAGAAAAACCATACAGTGCAGAGCCAAACCCTCGAAGGAAATGAGGAAGATAGGGTTTTCGTGTGAGTTTATAAATTGACCATTGCATGGTGGAGGCTTATCCATGTTCCCACCGAAATATTTATTCAGCAGTGGGTCAAACAATATGTAGAAATTCAGGCCTGCAGTAGATTAATTTCACCCACAACAATTAACAATTGATCATGCAAAATTATCAACAATGGAGACTGAATATGGAGCTGTAACACAAAATTATATTAACTGAGTGTACAATATCCAACCCTGCAATAACATAGGCTTCTGAATATATAGAATACATGAGCAAATCGAATGCATGAGGAAGCATCCAAATCTAGCATAAAGCAGGCTTACCCAAAATAGGCAA
>LPNX011205726.1:56200-105249 GCA_001517045.1 Pseudotsuga menziesii | reverse complement strand
TATCTCAAAAAATCCAAGTAAGTTGAGGGATGCCTGATTTTTCAGGTTTCTATTGCATCTAACGCGCCAAAAAGGTCCATCATCTTCTTGCACTCACCCCGTACATATTTAAGCAAATCCTAGAGATTGTCCATCTATACGACTCTCTCCTCTCACTTCTTCCTCTACCATCAATACTTTATCTTTGGCTTTCTTTGTCTTCTTTTTAGACATGAAATTAAATATAAATATAGTTGTTGTTAGATTTGCCACATCTTTTCACAACTCTGCCTAATTCTTTCCCCTTTACAAAACATTAATTCTTTCCCCTTTACAAAACATTAGTTCGGTATTAGTTTTCCCTTTCTAGCCATTTCACCCTCCAACATCAACCTATGGGCATATCATTACATCTTTTCGGGGCAATTGCTAGTTGTAAACTCTAAAATGAATACCTAAAGAATTACACATCTCTTCTCCACTAAATTGTAGAATGCACCTCTTCCATGCAATAATGAATGTTCCTATGTACAGCGAGTTAAAAAATAATTTATAAGCGAGTTAAAAAATAATTTATAAGAGTGGGCTAATTGTCCTCCGAAATATTTCACGCACAGGCATATCCTTCGTTTTGGTTCCGGATGCCCATTTTATGGGGCCACCCTACGTTGCTAAAACAGCCGTGAACAGTCAGGATTCTTAACGGGTCCCAACTATCTTACATAAATACTTTATTTTCCTCGAAGTATAGAAAATTTTGCGAAAGATATGGATAAGCTTTGCTGGCATGTCTGAGAAAAGGGTCCGAACATGAATATTATTCCTTAAATTCTTGGTTTATTCTCCCGAAAATGAAAAAGATAGATCAACCAGCTTGCCCAGCTTCTCTAGTTAATGAGCTTTCTTCACCACGAAGCAATTACGAAGTTTGTTCCAAATTCTAGGTATTTTGGTGAGCAAGCTGCATTGTCTTCTGATATATTTCTCGCCAGTTTTCAATTCGAGTTAAAGAATGAGTCAGCTCTCTGCAAATAGTTATCAAACAAATCTTTTAGGATACGTTGAGAAACAAACTCTGCAGGATTTGATTTTCTAAGATCGTCGTAGTGGCCGCAAGATTAGTGAGGGAAGAATGGTTTTCGAGGCCGGCACCGATACACTACGTGCAGTGGACCTGTTAGACGAAAGTGATCCGCAGGCGGCAATGAGTGAAGGCACCATGGTTATTCTTCTTTCTTTGCTCTGCGCAGTCATATCCCTAGCGGGGCTCGCTTCAGTAGTTCCATGGGGCTACATTTGGAGGTCATGCCAGGGTCATATGGCTGCCAGATTAGCTAACACTGGCATGAAGGAGAAATTCATACAAGCGCTCCCCTCAGTCATCTATGGAAAATCAACCCGACAGTTCCCGGGGATATCAATAGCAACGGATTGCGCGATCTGCTTGGCGGAATTCGTGGAAGGTGAAAGTGTCAGAGTGTTGCCAAGCTGCAACCATGGCTTCCACATGAGATGTATAGACAAATGGCTTCGCTCTCACTCTTCATGTCCTACATGTAGACATTGTCTTCGTTATCAGCGCTATAAAAAGATGGCAGACCACATTCAACTCAGCGAATCTGCAACGACCCTGCAAAATCATCAGCCAAGGGTATCTCAAGAGTCTCGCGAAATCTTAGACATAGAGTCGTTCTTGGCCACATAACCAAATGGAAGGAACGGGGCCATTCATGAAACTTTTGGAAATGGACAGGATCGTATATAAAGCAAAATTCTGATCAGTTCACGGTATTGGTCGAATATCATGAAAGTAAAGCTTAATAAGCTCAGGGCACACCAGGCCTATACTAGTGCAGTATACTATGAGCGAAGTTAACGTCATCTTACAGATAATTAAAAAAAGTGGTCAGTGGTTATGTAAATTACATATTGTGTACTTCAAATGTGGATAAGTATTTTTATCTGTAGGGTTGGTGGTTATGTAAATTACATACTGTGTACTTCAAACGTGGATAAGTATTTCATCTTACAGATAATTTAAAAAGTGGTTAGTGGTTATCTAAATTACATATTGTGTATTTCAAATGTGGATAAGTATTTTCTTCATCCATGGAAAATTTTCTTTGGCTTGAATCCATATTGTGTATTTCAAATGTGGATAAGTATTTTCTTCATCCATGGAAAATTTTCTTTGGCTTGAATCCGGTGACAGTAATTAATTTAAGTTTGACATTTAACTTACATTGTTTATGGAATTTGGAAAGTTTACGGTTCACAAACCCTAAACGGTTGAATACATGGAAAAATAGTATCCATAGCATTTTCATTTATTAATGATTCACAAACGGAAAAATAGTGTCCATAGCATTTTTATTTACTAATGATTCAATAACGAACTGTGTTTGACATTTTTTTTAATTTTATTATTTGAAATTTCATTTACAAAACAAGTTTAGTCTATTTAAAAAAGTTTATCTAACCATTGAAAATTATATATAGAAATAAATATATAAAATAAAATGTATATATCATATATAAAAGTCAATTTACAAAATAGAATGTATATATACATGAATGTCACATATAGAAATAAATCTATAAAATAAAATGTATAAACCATATATAAAAATAAATCTATAAAATAGAATGTGTATATATATATATATGAATGGCATAAATTATGTAGTTAGGTGAAGACATGATTTATTATGAAGTAATTTTAATGATATGGTTTTGGTCTGTTTTGGTTATCATCTTTAAATTTGTTTTAGAGAAATTAATTATGATTACTTAACTTTTATTTTCAGAGTTACAATTTTAGAAACTTGTATTTAAAATTTCAATCAATGTAATTAGATTGTTCAACTTTTATTTTTATGTATACAATTTTAGGAACTTGTATCTAAAATTTCAACCAATGTTTTTAGACAAAATAATTAAAATTTCCATACATATAATTTTAAGAACTTGTATCTAAAATTTCAATTAATATAATTAAATTTCAAAATTAAATTTCAAACAAAATAATTGAAAATATGTAACCAGATTTCATACAAAATAATTAAAGATGTGATTAAAAAAACATCTCCCTTTTAAATGACTCTAATTGCTTTAAATTGAACATAAATTTGGATCTATATTTTAAAGAAATGATAAAGAAAACATCTCCAGTTTAAATTATTCTAATTCTTATAAATTGGATATATGTTTGTATCTCTATTTTAAATAGATTTCACATGGAATGGCCTGTCTATCTTTCTATTTTCACAAAAATAAATGAAGAAATGTCCAAATAATATTAATGCTATATGTTAATGTATAAATAGATTTCACATGGAATGGCTTGTCTAATTCTCCATTTTTACAAAATAAATAAAAAGAAGTTTAAATAAGATTAATGCTATAGCTTAATAACCTATAGAGAACTCTTTTTAGTTTTTTTTTTAAAATTTTATTTTCTCAAATATAGTTAAAATTATTAGAATAGTATCTATAAGTGGTTGAATATATATGGATTTAATATGGAGGCAGAATTTTGACTTTGTGGGGATTAGTGATTTTTTTATTGGTTAAAAGTTTCATGTTATTTTAAGTTTTAGGTAATTTAAAGATTATAATTAAATGAACAGATCATAAAAAAAAATCTTCAGAGAATTTAATGTGTTTCAAAGATCATAATTAAATGAACAAAATAAGAAAATAATTTTCTGGTGAATCATTTAGAACATTAAAAGTTGAAGGTTAAGGGAATTTAATGAAAAATCATATATAATGTGAAAGAAAGCCCTTTGCTATGAGGAAGGAATGCTCTATTTTGAGAAACACCTTAGCAACTGTTTGAGGATTGAGGATGGTTTTTTTCTTCTTCTTGTAACAAGGATGTTCAGTAAATGTTTTTCAATTTCTTTTTTGAAAATCATTAAAATTGATGTAACAAAGAGGAGAGAAGCATGATTACTATGTAATCTGGAAAGATATATAAATGATAGGTGCTTTACCAGTTTATACTCGACAGTCTAGCTTTACTAGTTTACTACTATCTAATCAGTTCTATTTTGGAATGTCCATCTTTGGTTACATAAGAAAATCCAAATTAACAAGATTTTTCTTTATTCTTATAAATAAGAAGTATTTTTTTCCTGGAATATATATTTCATCACTCAATAATCTTCTCCTTGTAAATAAATATTTTGTTCACCTATGAGGTGTAAAACGTGAAACCTAAAGTGTAGGTTATTTTGTTCTCCTTTGAGGTGTAGAACGTGAAACCTAAAGTGTATGTTTTGTGATAAGCCATCCATTCTGCAGAAGCGAAGATGTAAAGTGAAAGTGTAGGTTGTGTGATAAGCCATACATTCTGGAGAAGCGAATGTGTAAAGTGAAAGTGTAAATTATGTACAGAAAGTGAAAATATACCTCTACAAATTTATCTCCATGTTAACCCTACCATTCATCTTCGGGTTATGGGGCTGTAAAGATGTACATTACAGTCAGGGGAATGTGAAGATGTACATGTCGTATGCTATTGTCAGATCTGCCGATCCTTATCTTTTCGTAGTTCGCTTTAGATAGCTTCAATAAATCAATAGGCCATGTTTACTTATGTGTTTATCAATTTTAGTTTGTAGCAAATGGAATGAATATTTATTTTATTATGTTGATAGGTTTCTAGATATTATCTTCCATTTTGGATTTAATTGAACAATCAACAAAATTAACCTAAGTGTAACAAGTGTACAGCATAGATTCATTTTATGGTGGTTCTATTTTGTTATGATTAAATGCATCTTAATTAAGATTTAAATAAGCTTTAGTTAAAGAGTGTTTAAATAAACTAATAACGATTTGTTTTTTTAAAATAATCTTGAGTTAAAAAGTGTTTAAATAAACTAGTAACAATTTGTTTTTGTTTTTCATATCATTTTTTGTTTTGTTTATTAAATAGTATTTGTTTTGTGCTTATACTATTGTCTCCTTCACCAGACTAGGTCCATGTTAATTACAAACACTGTCTATGTTTTATGTTTGATTTAATCTTTGTGTGTTTTATTATTATTAGGGGAATCGACAACTGGAAACTGGGCTGGTACTAGGTTCAGGGATCCATTCCAGCTACCATTATAATCCTAAGTGCTTGACAACATCCCTCAAACATAGAACACTAATAAGCACCAGTCTGATTTGAACTCTTAACCTCCTTTACAACATATCGAGCAAATGGTCAATAAACCACACCAATACAAGCTTATTTAATCTTTGCATGTTAAAAGCAGCTAAGCATGCTAATTACAAAGACTGACTGAGTTATTAATTTGGCCGAGTGTTCTTCTGACAAAATAAAAGCGAATAACTGAGTTGTTGGCTGGGCGTTTCCCATGCCAAGACTTGCCTAGGTGGAAATAAATTGTTGCCTGACATTTTTTTCTAAATCTAAGAAAAAACGATTTCTTGAGTTGAAGTCACTAACTGAGATTGGCAAATGTTGAAATCAGGTTGGGTGTCTCGCTTTGAGGAGAGCGACCCATATCCAAAGTATGACGGTGTAAATTGTTGTTTTAAATGTCCAAACTTAGGCTCAAAAACATGAGCTAATATTCATTTTTGAAATCCGAAGATGTGTGCCTAAATTTGTTATGTGGCTTGGTGTAATCCCATGCCAAGAACTGGATGTTAAAATCTTATTAAACCCTAGAAAGGCTGATCTTATTAAACCCTAGAAAGGCTGGTTAAACTATACATGCAAAAACATTTCAAATTGAATCTTGTTAATTTGTTAAATAGCTGGGCAAGAAAACCCACGCTAAGACGAGAAACCTTGATGGTGATTTTATTTAAATATTTAAGGCTGGGAGTCTCCATTCAGAGAACAAACCCATTTCAAGCAAAAGAGTTTGACTCTGTTTTAATTAAATATTAAGGTTGGGGTATCCATTAAGAAGGGAAATCCCATGCCAGAGGAAAGTTTTGAAGTGTATTTAATTTATGGGGGAGTGAACTCCAAGTTATCTTAAGGAAAATCTAAAGTTTGAATACCTATAAATTTAGTTTATTGTATGAAGTGCTTAGTTTCAAGAATAGTTTAAAGTAAAATTCAAGCTTACAACAAAACATAGAGGTAAGTCATATGGATTTAGGCTTACTTAGAGGGTGGCTACTTGGTGGATGGAATGCACTTAAGGCACATGGTCAAATGGTTTGGTGGAAAGTAAAAGTCATATCTTCAATCACTTAAGTCATGCAAGCCTCCATGGTTTCAAATAAGTAATTATAAGTTGTAGTAAAGTTGTTATTTCATTGAATTTAGTTGAATATATATGTTACCATGAAAATGTTTATATTATTAAATCTATTCATCTTTAGATTAATGTTAAATTGTATCATGGAAAGTGTATGTTATCTTTTAGGTATTAAGAATTATCATTATTATGATTATGGTGCAACATAATTTGTTAAAGATGTTTATTGAAAAAATATAGTTAAAATAGTGTACTATGGATATCCTCTTCTTAGTATGGTGAAATATAGTTTGTCACTAATATTAAGAGAATATATTTGAAATTTGATATGTATATGTCATTCCAAGGAAAAAGGGATTTGATACTCCTATTATTATATAATGAAATCTTATATATATCAAGAATCTATGTAAGGACATGTGTATGTTAAGTTAAATATATGTCAAATATGTGCCAAATTCGTTATGGAAGAGATAAAGGCTTAGAGATAGACTTTGTATAGACATATGAAAATCAAATTGATCAAATAAATAAAACACAATTCCCAAAAGGGGAGACACTTCTTTAAATAAAGACTTAAGAAAAATATATGACAAAGGGTTAAAGAAGGCACAATGCTTATGATAAGGTTAGCGGTGTTAGTGGTGATTAAAATTATAGTAGTTATATTGCCACTCACGAATAAGTTAATCATGTATAAATAATGATTTATGTTACTTAAGGATGAAGCTACCTTGTATAATTATTCCAAGATGAATATATATTTCTTTTATTTGCATAGTTATAAAACCTACCTAAGGTAAGAATATGTGTATTAGAAGTAATCCAACTCCTAACAAAAATACATAAATAAATAAGATTAAATATTATGATTTTTTGGTATAATTGAGGACATTACAAATGGTTCTCTTTGATTACCTAAAAGTTTACAAAGTTGAAATAATATAATTTCCCACTATACAAATGTGGTTAGAATTTATTTTTATTGGCCACACCCTTTTGTACTAGTTGTATTTCATAAGCATAGTTCTCATATACTTTTTCTTATTTTGTTGCAATTCATAGGCATACATCATTATGAGTATCACTTGGAAATATTTCATATGCTAATTTAATATATATATATTAAATAAATGGTAAGATCTATTTTATATATTGGTTTTATTTAATGTTTTAAAAAGGTAAAAATAAAGTAATAATAATAGTTATTGAATCTCATTTATGTTTTTCATATATATATGAATTTTGTAAATTTTAGACATTCCACATAGATTAAGGATTTTGATGATTCACTCGTAAACAAAGTGAATAATTAGCAAACTAACACACTATGAAAGCCTAGAAGAATACATTCATTTAGAATTATGTGTCACACACTTAAGATTAATAAATTAAATAAACATAGATCTCTCTGTATTTGTGTATTAACAATTCTTGTACAACTACTTTGGGATTGATTTATGAAAATAAAAAAAATGATGAAAAATATGTTTTGGTTCATCATTACTCCTAAAAGATCCAAGAACCTAAAAGATTTTGATCCTTGAAATCACTTAGTAGTTTGATGTAGAATGCAATTTTCTTTTATATCATCTTGGGAATAATTTCAAAAGAATGATGGAGATGGAGATAAAAGATAAAAAAAAGAAGGTTGTATTATGCAAGAAAGTTAGGAGATGAGTCAATGTTATTTTTTATGTCTTAATTTTTTTAAAACTATTGAAGGTTAGATGTTCTATACTTATTTAGATATATTGTTTGAGAAGGTGAAATTTTGGTAGGAACGAGCTACCATTTCTCCTCATTTTGTGCAAAGTAAAATTATGTGTTCGTATTTTTAGGATTTACACAAGGAATTACACAAGAGTTACATAATTATTGATACAAATTTTGAGGTGTTAATCCTAAAAATAGCCATTGAGGGAACTTGTGCAAATGGGAGTTACAAAACCATGTGTAACCTCCACAAAGGAACTTTACAAAACCAATCAACAAGTGGCACCCACCCAAACACCAGGGAGTCCCAGTTAAACATGAATTAGGCTCAATAATGCCAACATAGGCTAAAATAATCAAAAGTTGGGTCGTTGTACAATGTTTGGGTGACCATCAACTAATAAAGCCACCAAGGCATAGATGTGGACCAAGATCAACCAAGCAAGTTGTAAAGTGCTGGAAATGTTCCCATTCTTCCTCATATTGTGGATCTAGTCCTCCCATACTCTTTTCATGGTCTCCAATGTGCTAGTTGTTTTCATTAATTAATTATTTACAAAATAATAATAATGTCTCTAGGTCATTAAAGACCCTTTTTTCGGTACCATATGCCACAATAACAAACAATTACAAAGTACATATGTACAGGGTCAACACAAGGGGTATTACAATCATCTTGGTCAACTTGACCAAGATTCACCTAGTTAATTGACAAAAAATGTAAGCAGGAACTGTTTGGTTCTAGACCAATAATCTGCCTAGCCGTAGACTAGGAATGTCTCTTCCTGAACATGCAGGATCTACTTGGCCCTAGACCAAGAAACTGCATGGTCCTAGACCATGAACCCTAGAGGCATATAGGGATCCTAACCATATGTTAGGGACTTTGACATGGAATCAACCTGCTTGGTTCCATACCAAGAACCCCAGGAGGCTACTGGGGCCCTATGGTACCTTCTACAGTATTATTCTTCCATAGTTAACTAACTAGGTTACTGTCCTCCTTAAGAATGGGTCTCACAGCCGCACTATCTTTAATAGTTCAATTATATCTCTAGGAGTGTGCCCTATTACCACTAGGAATGGGTCTAAAACAATGCCTTATTTCATCATAAAATTTCTAAAACTCAGAGAAAAAAATTATTACAATGTTATAGTTCTATAAATATATTACCCAAAAACTATGCTCAACTACATATTTTTGTTAGCTAACTATAATCTTATGTTAGCTATATAATTGTTGATGCAATTTCTTTAAGGTTGCGGTTTATATGTTATTATTTTGATTATGACTTTTGTTGTTTTCTTTTCTTTTGCAAGATAAAACACCATTGTTGTTAGTGGTACTATTACCTATCTCTTTAATGGACCAAAATTATACCAACCATAGCATAACCATTCCATAAATGCACCTTATGAGTGAACTTTTGGGATTGACATATCATTTTTCTGGCTACAAATTTTTATGCTAATATACTCTTAGTTCTTGTTCGATTTTTTTGGGTTATTTTCCTATAGAATCCACCTTGTAACATCCCCATTTCCACCACATTTAAAGGACTTTCATGTAGAATCCATTTAGATAGATAAGTCACTCATTGATGTGAACTTCTAGCTCCATCCTTAATTTGTATCTCTATTGTATTCTTGGATTCTCACAACAATGAATAAACACTTGGGAAATAAATAGAATTATTGAGAGTCTCAAGTTTTGAACCTAGTTTGGGCTCTGAATAAATTAAGATGCCCATACAAATTATTTCTACAATATAAAGTCTCCATTTAACAAAAAAGAGAAGAAAACTAGAGATGGAATATTATATGGCGACTTCTTTGGCTAATTCTACATAATGGAGTTCTAACCTGGGATAATCTTCAAAGGAGTTCTTGGAAAGGTACCAAATTTTGTGTGCTATACAAAAGACACAAAGAATGTGTCACCCATGTTTTACTCAAAGACCTTTTATCCTATATTACCATAAAAAAGAGCGCTAACCTGATTTTGTGGTTGGAAAAGAATATGGAAAATAAAATGGGAGTTTCAGGATTGTATTTGAGTATCCCTAACATCATTTGCTATAGTAGCCCTTTAAAATCATCAATATTACAAACTATGGTTACCCTTTTTTTCATTTTATAAGGATTGTATCTAGTAGTTGGAAATAGTCCCTAAACCCCTTCATACTTTGCATCTATCAACATGAAATTAATTGTGTGTATTTCTAGTTAACGTCATCTATCAACATGCAATTAACTGCATGTCAATTACCAACATTTTTCGCAAATCCCCGACGATTGGATCAATATGAGAAAAATGCTTTTAAGGAAACTATGATAATTATGGATTCCATGGATTACAACCTAATCCCCCATATTGTGGGAAAATAGGATAACAAAATGTTTGAAGCATTGAATACTCAATAGCATAGAGACAACAATTCCTATAAGACTCTCTTGAAGAACAAACTCAACAATACATGCATGAGTGACTACTCTGTACTAGAGTGTCAATATTTCCTAGAAGATGATCTTAAAGAACAGACTTAACAATACATGCACGAGTGACATAAGCATAGTGGTGATATACCTTATGAAATACATCCAAGAGATTGGTTATTTTCTATTAGTATGAATATTGAATAAAAGGTTTTAGTGCCCATTGCAATAAATGGTTTCTTTGCACCTTAGGGAGACTGATCAAGTTCTTTATTCTCATGATCATATGCAAAACTTTGGGAAGGTTTGGGACACTTTCATCTAAGAATAAAATACGAGAAACATTGGTATACTTTGTAGATGATGTACAAATCCTTTCCATCAATGGGAAAGTCAGAAAAGGTGGAAAGAAAGGAGGACCCAAGAAAATTAGAATAAAGACTCATGTTATTCTAGTAATAATAAATAATAAGTTAGTTGTGTGACATGTTTCAAGTGCTACAGAAAAAGGCACTATGTGAGTTAATGTACTAAGAAGAAGAATGCAAATGTAAAAAATAAATAGGAGCAGTTTGCAAGGAGTTCTTAAGCTTTAGCAAGGGTAGATGATGTTATAGTCGATGTCATGCAAAAATAGTTACATTCACAATTTAAAAGAAGAAGAGGTCAATGTCTCATCTTAATAGAAACAATAAATCATAACTCCAAATCTAGGAAGCCCATAAGGATTACACCTGTACACAAGGTCACTTATCAGCATAGAAGGTGAAACAATCCACATCCCAGTCACTGAAGACTGAAAGAAATAATTCTCATCCCTTAAAGGGTTTACATAGTCACAGTTTAGTCTTAGTGGCTTCCAACAAGTCACAACCTAGTAGGAATGAGTCAACACAGTCATAAAATATCCCAAAGGTAATCAAAACAACCATGACCTACTAAGAGAAAGCAACCTTAGTCACAACTAGCCTGGAAAGAGACTTAAAACACAATCACGATATGTTGGTAGAAGGTAGTTACAACCAAGGTTCAAATCAAGATGATCAGTTTAGTCCATGACCTAGTCAAGAAGGAATACCACAACCCATGACCAACCCTAGAGGGCTATTAACAGTCACGGTTCAATAAGGAGAGGTCACAACCTAGCAGAAAGAGGACATCAAAAATCACAACTTGCTAAGAAGAGGCTAACACAGTCACATCCATCCTAGAGAGGGTTCTTAAATAGTCATGACCAACCAAGGAGAAGACAGATACAACCACGACTAGGTAATGGGGAAACATACAGTCACATATCATCCCAGCATAAGGACAACCTAGTCTCCAAAGAAAATATGAACAATAAAAACCAAAACATCCACTCAAAATCAACAGTAACCTTAAACGTACAACAAAAAAATGTTCTCAAGCAGAAAAGGATTGGATCTAAACTAATCTCAAGTCCAACTACATTATAAAATGGAGAAGTGAAACTTAATTTATAATCTTGTCAAGCCTTCTAGAAAGGTCACTTAGGAAACCCCTAAGTTTTAGGATAGTTACCAATATAATATAAAATAATATTATGTTGACTTAGAATAGTGTACTAAAGGTCATATGGTCACATAATAATAAAACAATAAAAACAATAAGGCATAGTCATCATCATGGATAATTTTAGGGGATATATATAACCCATGGGTTATATTCGGGGCGTGACAAAATTTAGTGGGCTATTTTATTATACGGAAAGGTTTTTTTCAGCTAAAATATATTTGCCCAATATTTATTATGAAAAAAGTAAATCTAAAATGAATAGCCTCCCATTTATTAATTAGAAAAATGAAAAAAATATTTTTACCCTAGTAAAATCTCCCCCCAATCTATCTTTCGCCCATAATTTCAAGAGAGATTATGGTGAAATAATATTTTAGCCCCTAATTTTTAGTAATGGTGGCTTCGAAGGGTTATTTTTCCCTCCATTTCCCTTGTAATTTAGGCACATGGTTGCATTCACTTGTATTTTTAGTCAATTTCATGTGATACCTTCTTTGAGCCCCGATTTCCAGTGTTGGAGGGAAAATCAGAGGCTATTTTGTTCTATATAAAGGCTACAATGATTCATGGTTTGACCACATAGGATTGCACTTGTAGGATAAAGGTTCTGGTTGATGTGATTCCACTTTTCATTCTTATTTTTCTCGACAATTTAATCTTCGCATACCATGTCCATTGCCGAAATCTCAAGTCTTGAAGGGGCATGCCACACATGCAATTTATCAGAGAATACAAACTCACATCACTCTTTTTATCCAATAATTAATGTGGTATTATTTTTATGCTTTTTATCCACATTTACAATGGATTATTATATTGTAAATTTACCTTTTATCATGCTTTTTATCATGGATTCTTTTTAGGCTTGTTGAATTATAGGTCATTCTTTATTCTTAGGGCTCATTCGGTGTTATTAGGGTTTTATTCTATCCTAGGAGCATTGGTTCCGTGAAAGAGTTATAGAGCTGAAATAATAAGATTTGTTTTATGCCTTGTCATGTTTAAACTATCGACTGACAATTATATGTTGTTAGTGGATGCTACTCTTGATGGAGAGATGCCACTTGTTTTTTATATATTCAAACCGAATTTGACCCAGTTGTTTAAAATAGGCTTTTATTAGGATCTTGCTCTGTAATTATTATTGGATCCAAGGCATTAATGAGAGTGTATATGTTCATATTTTATGTCTGTAATTGTTGATTTTTGGGATGTTTGTAATATAAATGAATGCACATTGATTATAATGGTGGGGCTACAGTGGAATGGTCATTATGTTGGTCGTCTTCTTGTAAGGTTGTCCAAAGCACTTTGGTAGATTCTTTTATTTGTATTAAGAAGTTCGTGACTTGTAGAATTTTTTATTTGTATTGCCAAGTTTGTCAATTTTATTTGTGACCTGTTGGGTTCAATACTTCTTTTATGATATTTTGTTTTTTGCAAGGGTCATTCATAAGTTAAATTTTTTTGGTGATTTATTTTGATATTTAATTTCTATCACCATCCACAAATGGATCTAGTTGTGTATGATAAATTTATGATTTCGTTGGAACGTGATACTTCATTTCCATGATGATTGTATATAATATGTATAGGCATGTTTGAACCGAGATGTAGACATTACGCTATTTGATATTTAGTATTTTGCATTCAATGAGGGTGCTAAAACAATTTTACCACCTTTTGCATGCTTTCAAAAATTTCAAGGACATGGATGTACAAATACCTCCTCGTATTATCTAAGAAAAAGTAGTCTTTAATGGAGTAGTTCTAATTATGTGTGTGATGATGCATTAATGTGCTTTCTATTTTTGTTAGTGTATGTTCTTATTTCTAATAACCATTGTAAGTTTGTAACTAACTCTAAAAATTCTAAATCAAATGACATAATTCATATTTTGATTGTCAACAAAAGAAATGAAAAATTGGCATTCGTATCTATAAACAGATAAGTAGGTTATTTTTACTTAAAAGGTAGAATAAAAATGAGAGATTTGGAAAATAAGGTAATTGAGAATTCATAAAATATATTAATGTTGTGTGTCTTGATAATACTCCGCATTGTAACAATTGTTTGTAGGTTCCATAATCAGTCCATAGTGTAAAGTGTCTAATTCTACCAGTTTGCTAGTATGTCAAGATTTGGGTCCCCACATGTTCGTTGGAGGATTAAGGGATGACATAAAAGTTAAGTCCACACTTTCCCTGTATCCATTTAGTGTAGTTGTGTTTCATCAACACCTCTAGTTGTGAGTGACCCAATAATGCTTGTAAAATGCATAAACAAATCCCTCCTCTCCTCATTCATGCATTTCTTCATTTGAGGGTCTAGGAGTTGAGAGAGTCGAGCTCTAGTATATGCTCTTGTATTGCACTACCTTAGTAAGATATAGAAACAAAAGTTTATTCTTAATAAAAAAGATTCACCAAGACGTTACAAGGTTTTATAATTTTATGAAAGTTTCACCAATTTTTTACAATATTTTATATTCAAAGAAATATTTGCCAAGATCTTACAATATCTTATATGATTTAGTGAAATATTCTCTGAGATTTTGCAAGATTCTATAATATACTGAGATATTAGCCAAAACATTATATATACATATTATATTATTGATAAAGTAACCTTCAGTTTTTCCTATATATTTAGAAGATTCACCCATTTTTTATACATATAAATTTCGGTGGTGCTCTTAAAATTATCCCAGGTCATCATACCAAAGAAGCAACATCTAACAAGAGCTCCTAACCGTCAAATAACTAATTCAACAATTGCAAATCTATTTCAATACAAGCAAAGGTAATCCTTCATGACTTGATTGGCTTCACTAGAAAATATTCTTAATAGAATCCTTAACAAGTTTATGTGCAAGAGAAAAAAAAAGGTTCATTGTCTCATTTTAAGCTAGATGCAGATGTTGTAAACAATGCACTATGAATATTTACAATGTTATGTCTCAACATTTTTCTATGTTGTCGAAAGTTAAACTTCCAAAAAGTTTACAAGTTTTCATTGTTCCATAAGGAAAGTTTGTGGGTTCTTTAAAGAAGCTTGTGAGTCCACAATGTATGTTTGTAGGTTGTGGGTTTCACAATGGGATATTTGAGGATATTTCAACGATAAGGTTTTCAAATGGTGAAAAAATAAGTTTGTGAGTGCGTTTCTATGCATTTTAGGTGTGACTCAATCCCAAAATGCTTGAGGATGGAAGGAATTCACAGATCAAATTCCTCTCTTCCATGGCGCCCATTTGGAAAAACATGTCAATGAAACCCCAATCGTAGCATCCAATCTGGGAATGGTCATATGGGGTGTTAGAATCCAATCTATGAGTGGTCGTATGGGATGTTAGCATCCAATATATGAGTGGTCATATGGGGTGTGATGACCTCCCTCAATCTTAACGTGGACTCTGGTAGCCTCTCCTAGATAGGTCGTGGCTGATTTGACCTTACCTTTCTGGTTGTGACTTGTTTGCAACACTTCTTTGGATGAGTTGTGACTATGTTAAGCCCTGAATGACAGGTAATTTATGGCGTTAATTATGCTAGAGGGAAATTTGATCTATTTAGGTTGATTAGATGTGTTTTGGGTTGAATACACTTTTACTATCATACCGGGGTCTTCACACTTGGTGACTGAGATATCTTGTTTACTATTGTATGTATCTAACCTCAACCCACATCACTCTAACGTACTCTATGTCAAGGTATGTCATATGTTCCTCTGGCAACTCGTCCTTTTAGTGGCAAGATCTGAAACTAAAAGTATATGAGTATAAGGTTGATCCAAATAGTTCTAGACTAGCCTTATTACTATTCTTTGTTAACTGGTTATTAAATTTACTAGTACTTCTATCACTGCTTTTATTTCTTATACATTGCTATTGTTCTTTTCATTAGTTATAATATTGTTTCCATTTATGTTTTGTACATGGCAATTGGTAAATCATCTCAAGGACCAACTTTAACACAGTGACCATTGGAGTGTTAAATTTAAAAAAGTTGAAAATTATGTTTTGAATCTATTACAACAATGCTATTATGGATCTATTTCTGTTTTAGTTTTGTTTTATCCATTAAAGTATAAAATTTTAATTTTCTTATATCAAACCCTAATAGTTAACAATGTTTTCTAAGGAGCATAACATACTATGGATTTTTCATTCATTGGAGAAAAAAGTCATGTTGTTGTAGGATTTGCTTTCAATGGTGAATATAAGCAAGTTCTCAAGGATGGGAAGGTTGATGCAGTTACAATCACATTTTTTGAGATGCGACATTTAATAATTTGCACAATAATTGAATGATTGAACATGGATTTCCTTAAGAAGCTTCTAATTGTTTATTTTGTAGAGATAATTTGTGGGCTATTGGAATGTCCCACATTAGGGTTATTTCAGTTCTAGTTATATAGGAGAAACTTATTTCCATGATTCGCTCCCTCCCACAGGTGTGGGGAGTGCATCCCAAACCCTATTGTGTACTCGCAGAACACTGAACAATAATTCACCTCTAGCATTAAAATGTTCAATGCCAAATTTTGTTGGTTGAATTAGAGGAGAACTTTGCATATGAAGAAAAGGAAGACCATTTAGAGTTGCAGACTACATTGTCAGAAAGAACACATCAACATGTTGATATTGAGACAAGGATGGTTGTATTTTTAGAGTATGTTTCCTCCTTAAGAAGGGGGTTGGAAGTAAATTTTAAAATCTTGGTAAGATCCAGTTCCAAGAAGCAAATTGTAGTTGGACTATTTTAAAACACACATTAAATACACGTTTACAAGTATCATATTGTATAGGTGTGGGTGATTGGAAGCAATGGCACCATCAACTATTTTCTTGTTGTATTGGGAATTGCCTTCATTTGGAGTAGGCCATGGTTCTCATTGGATTGTTCTGGATGGGGACAACACTTCATTTGAAAGGAATATAGGAACAACTTTGACATCATTTATGTACATATATTTCTCAGGATGTCTTAGAGTTGTTGGGGTTATCATTATGTCATAATCCTATGGGATCATTTATTATTTTCATGACCTTCATAGAAAGGAGGTACTAAGATTCTCAACAATGGAGATGAAGTTCTATAGTGTTCTTGTATCCAAAATGGAACTACTCTTGCACCCATTGATGGAATGGAAATAAAAAAGTAAGAGTAACATAAATAAAGACTCAAAGCAGAGAAAATAATGGGACACTTGCAAACCCAAGGATGGATCACACATGCAAATCCAAATAATGGAGGAAGACATCTCCAAACAACACCAATAAACCAGTTGATTGTATTGATAAAATGACTAGAGTTACAAATAAAAGGGGAAAACCTCTATTTACAATAAAAAGGAGGTAAAATAATAATATTTATAACATAATCTCCTTTATATGTTTTGAATTGAAGTTGGTATTTTAACCTTTAAATTTGCTTATAAGACACATCCACTTCATGAATTGTATACTAGTCAACCACTAATGCAATTAATAGTAAAATAATGGCATGGGATTCAAAATGAGCTATTTTGGACACTAGTAACTTCAGTGATGACATGACACCAGTTTGAACACATCACGACCCAAGAAATATGGAGATAAAAACATGCCAATGCATATGTGTGAGAAATTTGGAAGTCTAAAGTGGTTCCATAGCTCTAAATTCCCGTAAGGTTAGTGTGCTCAAGTTGAGATTATACAACATAGATCATTGGGGGTTAATTCATGGGTATGATTTTCTAATTGGTTCTTCTATTTTGTGGGAAAAGAAACTTTGGAATGTCAAGGTGTTAATATCATTAATATCCTCCAAGAAAGAAAACAAAATAAAGGGTACCCTTCCATTAAAATACATGGCATGAAAAATTTGTAGAAATAATAGCTCTAATTCTATGACTAAATAGATCCTTGATGCTAAGAAGGAGCACATGAAATAAATATTTCTACTAAGATAATTCTCACAGGAATACACATGAAAAATAGAGAAAAGAAAAGAGACTGAATCACATGAATGAAGAGATTAATCTTGGAGTGTATCCTTCCATTGAATAATGATGAATAATAGTGTGCATAAATAATACATCCCTCATATGTAAAATCAAGTTGTATTGGAGACAACTCATCAAGCTCAGAAAGATAGACTTACTAAATATGATAAACCACCATAGGTGGCTAAAACACTTTCCTAATCAGTCAAGGACCTCAACAATTATCTAAATCATGATTAAGTAGTCATGTATGATAAAAAAACATGCTAATCTTGGAATATGGAGAGAAAACCATGGAGGATCGATTGACAACAAAAGGCAACAGTTTCCTAGTTGACTAGCTTTACCTAATCCACTGAAAAGATGGAATAAAGCAGTAAAAGACATAATCTATAGGAAAGCACAGTTACTAATTATGGAAGTCAATAAAGTAGATAGGATCAACCCAAAATCAAGATTAAAGAATTCCTGGGGTATATATGGCAAGTGTTGACTATGTAGTGCAAGTGGATGCTAACTATCTAGGCTCATTGGCAGAAAATTAATCAAAATTGATGACATATTTTATCCTAAGTTATGAAGTGGGTTTATTATATTCCAACACCTCCCTTTAAGTATGACTTTATGATGATATATAGATGCATATAGGGCCCAACAACAAGGCTATGGTTACCCTTTACAATTATTTCATGTCCAGAAAAATGAGGAAAGAGGCAAAAGCACATGGGGAAAATACTCCCTCAAGAAAGGGTGGGGCACAAAATTTGAACAATATGTATTCAACATATCTTTATATTCACTTGAATGAGATGAATGAACTGCTTCTATTGAAATACTTGATGAAGAGGCTTGTAGACTCCATGATCATGCACTAGAGTGTAGAATCCGCAAGAAGGAAGAGGAGAGGCTTCTGGTATCTCATCATTTGATGAAGTAGGAGAATTATATGAATGATTCTTGTTTCCTTCAAAATATGAACTGAAAACAAAATATGAAATTGAAAAGATATCTGAGCATACTTCTTCCCAAAGAGTACCAAAATTAAGACAATTTGTTACACAACTAGTTCCTTGACTAACTGCAAAATTGTGATGTGAATCACATATCATTCTTCCAATATGATGTAGCACCTTCCTAGATTTGATACGAGGCTGAAAATACTCTAATATATCAGAAAAATTATCACATGGAACAGCAAAGACAAAATCTCTAGTGACTCCATGAGGATATAAGACTAGACTAGCAAAAGGACGAGGAACTGGGGAAATATGACGAGTGTAAAAATATCAATGACTTGAGATCTGAACCATAAGTGTTTAGAATAGATCCAAATATGTGTAACATAGTCCAAATATGAGTAAGGTCATGGATAACCAACCAATGAAATATAGACAAGATTTCAAACCATGCAATATAAGTAACTCTTCATAAGAGACCAAGGAGTAATCAACTAGTGAACTTGGGATTTGTATAGTATTAGGAGTATTCATAGGTATGGTATATGATATTGATGGTGGTATGAATAGTTTCATGACATTTATATCATCCTAAAAACATTCTTATAAATCATAATTATGGATTGAGGAAGAACTGCTCAAAGAAAAGTCAGTATCTAGTGAAAATCACAATTATTGAGAGATGAACCTAGGAGATTGATAGGTGGATTATCAAAGAAAGGATATGATATTTGTGATTCTGATATATCATAAAGTGAATCTATATCAAATACATGTGAAAAAAATTTAAATCTAGCACTCAAGGCATAGTTTATATCACCTTGGAACTGCGCACTATGACAATGTTTCGAGGATTCAACATGCTTCTCTAGCTTATCTAGAACTTCGATATTGTTCTTCTCAAGAAGCTGATACATGATGTCCATATTCTTCTTGAAAAATTTCTTCTTTGGATGAAATCCATTGTTGCAATAAGAACTATTGGATGTGCTCCCTTTCTTCTTATCTTTGTGACTTTGGCTTCTCTTTGGATTTGATATTCTCGTTTCCTTAAGAAATGAGAGCATGATTGTTATAGCTGATTTTACCACACTTGGTAGATCACGTATTTAAGGAATTCCATGTCCCTATGCAAACTCCTTGGACCCCCTTTGCTCATATTATACTTTGATGTCTGAAGAAATTCCCCAAAAAACACCTGCTTATGTGTATATGCGACTTTGAAAGCTATATTCGTGTGTACACATAGATTTTGAGACAAAGCCCGTGTACATTAGGAAATGTGCATGAAGATAAAATTTTTTGGAGTTTTCCTCATAGAGTCCCGAATAACTTGACTCTTGGCCTTCCATATGCCTTGAGAACACTTGGAATTGACCCTCCATTTCCTATTTGGAGTGCTATATATTGAGCCTCTTGGATACATTAAAGCAGGAGAAAATTGGAGAGTAAGGGAACTATAGTTCATTGTTTCCTCACTTGTTTGTGCTTGAGTATGCACCCCTTTGTCCCTTTGGAGCACACATTGCTTCTCTTCCTAAGTTTTCCTTTGCTTTGTAATCTTGCCATTGTGATGGAGGATTGAAGTGGTGGAGGATCGAGTGGAGGACTCAGTTTCTCGGGTTCGAAGAAGCGCCGACAGAGGTTGTCACTATTGTATCTCTGTTTTATTAATAGAAATATCCATTTCTTGTCCAATACATGTGCATAAATATGAATATTGTATCCATGGATGTATTTACTTGCTTATACATGATTGTTTATATATGCTAGAGTAGGCCTACCACCTTGATATATAGCATGCTTGTCTTCTTTGTTGTTGTTGAGAGTGAATCATGAATGCAATCATGTTGAAAAATCTCAACGGGGATCTACATCAACCGTCCATAATAAGGTATGCTTCATATCCCTTAGTGTTAGATGTCTTTATTTCTCTTGCATGTTGGAATGGATTGATTTCTGGTGTCATTCAGTCTGTTGTGGTACACCCCAAGCCATAGTAAGTTTCTCTCTGTAACAATGATCCTTTCCCTTTGAAGATTTAAGATCACCCATATGAATCAATTTATCTTGCTCCTTTGTTAGTGAATAAACTAAAGTACACAAAGAAAACATTTTCCAATTAGAAACAACAAGCTCAGTAGCATGAAAAGTAGACACAAAAACTGAATATTCAGGACCCAATTTTGAAAAAATGGAAAGGATTAATTGATCATCTTTCTTCTCAATCCCACAATGCTTGAGAATTATAACAAATGAATTGAATTTGGTGAATAAAACCACAATAGAATTGAAACTACTTGGACTCATTGAGAATAGCTCAATCTCCAATTGATGCGCTCTTAACTCATCTTGAACTCCAAAGAGAGACTCAAGTTTGGTCCATACTTGGTTTGGAGTGGTAAAACCATCTAGATGAAAGAGTAGATCATGAGAAATAGAGAGGAAAATAAATCCATAGGATTCATCCAACCTATTATGCCACTTATCTTTCTCAATAATGGCATTGGGCTCATTCTCCAAAGCTAGAGTAACTTTGTATAGTCTCTTACTATGCAATAGAATGCCAATTTTGGATTTCCATTCATGATAGTTGAAGGGATTCAGGATCATAGCTGGAGAATAATCCATACTGAGATGTTGATTCTCTCAAGGAGAAACTTTCTACAACTTGCACAAATAAAACTAGGAGAAAATTTTGTAAGCTTAAATCAAGCTCTTCTTCAGAGAGGGATATGACACTGGATGCACTCCTCAACTCTCTAGAAATTGAACAACATGGAGCTCTGATACCATGTACAAATATATGCTCTAATTCTATGAGTAAATAGAGACTCTATGCTAAGAATAAGCACATGAAATAGATCTTGCTACCAAGATAATTCTCACAAGCACACACAGAAAAATAGAGAGAAGAATAGAGAATGAATCACATGAATGAAGAGAAGAATATTGGAGTGTATCCTTCCATTTAATAATGATGAATACTAGTGTACATAAATAGTGCATCCCTCATAACTAAAATCGATTTGTATTGGAGACAACTCATTAAGATCAGATAGATAGACTTACTAAATATGATAACCCCCGTAGGTGGATAAAGCACTTTCCTAATCAATCAAGGACCTCACAAATTAGATAAAGCATGAGTGAGTTGTCATGTATGATGGAAAAACATTCTAATCCTACAATATGGAGAGGAAATCATGGGGGATGGATTGGAAACAAAAGATAGCAATTTCCTAGTTGACTAGCTTTACGTTATCCACTGAAAAGATGGGATAAAGTAGTAAAAGACATAATATGCAAGAATGTGCAATTATTAATTTTGGCAGTCAATAAAGTAGATAGGATCAACCCAAAATTGGTATTAAAGCAATCCTGGGGTATATATGGCAAGTGTTGACTATGTAGTGTAGGTGGATGCCAACTATCTAGGCTGGTGGGTAGGAAATTAATCAAAATTGATTAAATATTTTATCCTAAGTTATGAAGTGGGTTTATTATATTCACACAACATTAGATTTATGTCATAGTCAAATATGATATTTAATGGGGATATTTTCAGACCTCCAACTCACTACAACACGTTTTATGTGTTTGAAGCATTCTTGAAATTGATTGACCTCTTTTTCTAAAACTATCCCCAATTCTAAAACTATCCCCAATACTTTTCCCACGACAGTTTCTAACTCCTGCTCCATTATTTGAATGTGATATTCTATCACCTTTTTCTATAGTTCTGCACCATGGATTTTTTTTGTTAATGCCATGCAAATCTAAGTACAAGCAATTCAATCCCCTTATATTCAAAATGGTAACTCTGGTTGCTAAAAGATAAGAAATATACAAAGATTATTGGGGTTACTAACACGATTGTGGAAAACATAAGAAATATACTAGTATGTACAAATAAAAGCTCAAGTAAATGTAGGGATAGGTTGCGGCTCACATGTGAATATTTGAAAATTCCAACTCCGCGGATAGTCTCTCAAGTTTGGGATTCATGGGCGAATTTCATGCAAAATTTTTCTGAAGATATGTATGATGGAGGTATCCCATACATAAGTCCACTAGAAGAATGGAGCAACAAATGTTGTCAAAGTGACACTTCTCCATGGCACCGGTTTCAGGTTCTTTAAGTTCTTAAGAAAGTTTGGTTTCCTGCACTCATCAAGATAAAGATCCTGGTACAAACTCAACATATCATCAATGAGGTATTGTCTTGGATTACACTAAAGGAAAAAGGTAAGATGACAGGTATAAATTTCTTACTCAAATGGTTACATTAGTGGTATGATTTCACTTAACCTATTTTAGTTATTGGGTTTATATTATGTTAGTTGCATTAGGCATATTTTTGTGCATTGCATTTGACGTATTCTCATTATCTAGTTAGTTTTCATCGTTCTTAGTTTGTTTCCCTCATTTTGTGAACAAGGAAGGACATAAGTGTTTTCCTCTAGATTCTTTTAATCTCTCAGGAATTCGATATATGTGTAGGTCTACAGGTACCAACAAATTCACAGGTTCTCAACCACTCCGTGGAAGAGCACTCATCCCATAGTTGGAGCCAATTTATGTTGCACTTGTACCTGACGCACATTAAGGTGTACCCCAAGGAGAGAGGGCCAAATTTTTCGATCAGTAGGGGTGTTATTGAGTGATAACGGTCATGGTTGGACCCTTTGGTCCTCCTTTAAGGGTACTGTGGCTTAATGGCATTGCTGATTTCCCTTCTAAAGAATTTTTTAACGTCAGGGTTGGTATCGAGGGCCCTTAAGGGTTAACCACTAGGTCTCATGGATCCATATCCTACTTGCACACTCGGGTGGCCTCTAATTTAGCCACAAGAATCTAGTCTTCAGTCACAACCACTTCATACATCCTCCTGGCCCTTCATTCAGTGGGTCCTTTCTCTCCCTAGCCTTCTCTCCTCAGAGGAAGGCATCCTCCATGCCAGGTCGTTTCCATGATTTAAGGAGGGAATTGAGGGATTTTACAGTGTTCCAAGGGTTATATGGGGCATAACGCCATCCCTCTAGCCCGCTATGGCCTTTATTTCAGAGCGATTCTATTATTTGAATTTGTTTTGGCACCTGGCGATCCAAATACCCCTAGGTAGCCTACCTTAGTCTATATTCTATTATTATTTTCTTTTAATTTTAAGTTGACATTTTATAATTGTGAATTTACTTGTTTTAAGGTATGTCGGACTGGATTTTATTTATAAAAGTGAGTGTGAGATCATATAAATAGATCTCCTCACTTTCATTTTAAATAAGAACTTACTGGATAAATCACTGTGCACTTGTTTTACCCTTCTTAGGGTTTCTCTGGATGAATGTGCTCCTCATGATAAATTTTTCTGGTTAATGTAAGCTATTTTTCTGGTAATTATTTGGTGAATCTCTGCTTTTGGTGATGCTTCGATTTGTTGGATGAACACAAGAACAAGGAGGTCAGGCTTATTACCTTTCTGTTGGATGTCAGTGGATGTGCACGTCTGAGTCTTAGTGGTGGCCTTAGAGCTACAATTTTCCCTAGGATAGGTATTTACCTTCCTCTTGTCACCTTAGAAAACATCGACATGTCTCCTTGTGAGGGTGCCCTAGGGTTTCTCCTTACTTTTCCCAGTCTAGTTTCTTAAAATAGGACCCTTCCTCACCACGTTAGTCTTTCTTCCAATAAACCCTAGTTTGGGTAGGCCTTGTGCTAGGGTTTCCCTAGGTCCTCACCCTATTCTGCCTTGCAAAACATAGTCTAGGGTTAGTATTAGGTTAGGATAGTTTAGTACTTACATTAGTGTTTAGAATAGTTAATTAGGGTTAGTTAGTTTTTAGGCTAGCGTTCCTTTTCTCCTCACGACCTATCTCCCCTGACCTTCCCTCTATAGTTTCCCACACTCCCTTCGTAAGCCTTTTTCTACCCCCTAGTAGTCCCGACCTTCTCTTCCTAGCCTTCTCCTATCCCTTACCTTCCTTCCTCTTCTCTCCCACGTTGATTATTTTCCATGCACACAAACCCTCCTCCATCCGCATTTTTTCGGCAGCCTTCCCTTACTCCCATTTCTTTCCCTGCTGCTGACTTCCTCGCTGATCGCGTGTTACTCCCATGGGCTTCACCACTTATCCCCTTCTTAATCTAAGATCTATGAAGGACTGCGTTAACCTTTTCCTCATACCCTAAAACCTTTCCACTGTCCCTCTTATCCCATCTTCCCCGCATCCCTTCCCTTTATCCTCAATGACCTAGAATACCACCTCACTTCTCTTCCTTCACCCCCGCGTTTCGTTCATACCTCTTCCTCCAACAAGGGTATGCGATTGATGTTTTGGTAGCCCTCACTGCTCCAAAATACGATCTTTTGTGGTTGCTCCCAAAACACAACTAGCTTCTAGAAATCATCGTTGTTTCCTTGAGGGTTTCCCTTACAGTGGAAACTCTCTCTTTTACCCACACATTGTTACATTGATGCCTTCATGCAAGCAAACAAAATAATAAGGATGTGCATTTCTTGACGTATTCCATGTTGCATGAATCATTTTCACAATACCTACCTCAAACTAGGGTCTACTCACATTCAATGCATCATGGTTATTGCATGGGTTTAGTCAAGTTGTAACACTGAGGCATTGTTGTATAAGTACTTGATATTGATGCTATCAAACATTAGACTATAATGCATATGCTGGTGATATTTGTGCGACATACTCTATGCTACTAAGACATGCTTGGTTATACACATCACCCTTATTCAGTGTTTTTTGCTCACACACATTTCAATGTTTGGTTAAAATAAAGTCTATCGCTGATATGTTAGTTGTGATCATGCTTGACTTAGGGTATTGTAATATCACTGAGGTACTGTACTCATTTAGCCTCATATTTTATATAGAATTGGTGTAACATTATATACATATAGAATTCCTTCAATAAATGACCAATACGTTATGCCTACATGGTTGTGGTGAATGGAAGTACAATCTATCAAATGCACACGCTCTTGTTTGTCAACCAATATTTGAATATTTATGGTTAAAACAAAATAAATTTACTCAGTTCATGTCATGTACTATTGTACATGTATGTTCCATATTTTTTGATGATGATAAATTAGTTGTAATTCCCCAATACTTTACTGGAACTAATTTGTTAATTATTGGCATTTTCTTATTGACTCCATTAGGCACTGGTCACTAACACACATATATGCAAGATCTATTTTTGTGTTAAAGTGTCTTTGTAGGATAGAAATAGGGCTCTCCCCTAGGAGGCTTAGGCTTCCAAAGTAGTTAGGGATACATGACTAAAATAACAGTGGTCACTTATCCTGCATATTCTTACTAGTGGCTATACTTTTCTTTTCATTTGGTAACAAGTACCATGCTTAAAACAAACGAATTTACCAAACAAAAATTATAGAGATAAGCTCAAAACTCTTACATGTTTGCCAAGCAACATGCATGGTCGATTTTATGGCGAGTTCGTTGAGGCATAAGTAGCGTGTTGCAGACCATCGTGAAAGCCATGGAATCTTGGGAAACCCTTGGTAAATAAAATAAGCACAATGCCATAACAATGTGGAAAATATTCACACAAAAACCCTAAAGAAATCGCCATTGACAGAGCAGAGCTTTGGCTCTTGCCACATACAGACCAAATGACCAATTACACTAATGAAATATTCAGACAACCAAAAAATACATAATAAAAACCCTTTGTAACCCTTTCCATCACACCATACAGATGGATGACCGAGATTCATTCTTGAGACAACTTGAAGGTCCTAGTTTCACTGTTAACTTGCAGCCAGGACAAATCATTTAAGCTTCCAAGTCAACCAAGGTACAACATCATTACTCACGATCAGGGCATTCATGGCCCACAATCATTGCAAATCAATATTTTCATTCAAGCTTGAACATTGGGTTAACCATCCCACAATGAAACCATTAATCATATAACATTGCAAATAATGGAATATGTCCAAATCATGTTCACATAAAGTATGTTGAGAACCTTATGTTAAGTTTTAAACCTTTGTATTGCTTCGTATTTCCAACGAAGGGTTTTACACTGTGGTCCAAGCCACATCCTTCACACACCACAAACCTTATGCGTTCGTGACTTAGGACAATATCCTTGGCATAGTACCATGAGCTTAGGCTATGGTAAGTCCCTTGGCCTTTAAAGCTCTAAGTAAATACCTTATTATATTAATGGATGGGATCAAGACTTTAGTATAGTCTCTCAATCACTAGGGATACTAAATCCCTAGTAAAACTATTAAAAGGAAAGCAAGGAAATTGTAACACAACACCTTTGGGTGTAGCTGAATGCTAAGGATGGAGTTGGTCATTACCTCAACCGGTGAAACCTATAATAGTAACCAAAATGAGATTAATAAACCTGCATAAGCATCATTAACTTAACAAATGAGTAAAAATTTTTGTTAAGAATTTATAAATGACTGCTAGTCAATGCAAGTATTTTTTTTTAGGAATTTTGAGGTGTGTTACATAATGGTATCAGATCATGGTTACAACACTAGGCCTAAACCGTCTCAACACTAAAACTGTTAAAGAACCCAGAAAACTAATTTTACTTTATTTTTGGTTTAATTTTCTTACAAAATAGAAAGAGAAGGATAACTGTATTTTTGGAGGGAAAACATGGCAAAAGCAGGATGTCTGCAGAAGAAGAGTTTCAGCTAGAAAATATTTTAAATAATGGAGAGGGTAATTTAAGGAACAAGGAGATCTGGGTAAACCTAAATGAAAGTCAAGATAATAAATCAGAACTACAAATATTTGTCAAAGAACTTAGATTAGAGCTAAAAAGAGTTGAGGAGGATAATGAATGAATCCTAAAAGATCAAGAGGAACTAAATATTATTTTATCAGCTAAAATACATTATGATGAAAAAAAGAAAAACAAGGAATATGAACATGCCATGCCTAAAATTGCACCTTACAAATATAAGGGAAGGAAACTGGAATTTTCCAGTCATAAGGCTAGAACTTCTAGTGAAGAATCAACCAAACATCACTTAGGAAAACATCAAGATTCAAGAGAAAGTAGTGATGATAATAAAAATAAAAAGAAGTACAAACCCTATGAGGAAATATCCAGGGATTTTAAAAAGATTAAACCACCAATGTTTAATGGTGAAATTAAAAAAGGAGAAGAAGCAGAATCTTGGTTGTCAGGGATGAAGAAATACTTCCAAATATACAATTATTTTGACGAACTAAAAGCTAAAATGGCCATCTACAATATGAATGGAAAAGAATATATATGGTGGTAGGATATAAAGAAAGTAAAGGGAATAAAGGAAAGATATGTAACCTGGAAAACTTTTAAAAATCATTTTAAAAGAAAATACTTATCGAAACAGTACTACGAAGAGAAGGCCAAATAATTTTATGAGTTAAGACTAGGAGCTATGACTTTGAAAGAGCTATGTAGTAAATTTATGAGCCTACTTCGTTACGTACCTTAAATAATTGATGAAAAATATAAGATACAACATTTTATCAGTTTTTTTCCTATCATGTTTTTTTTTTTTTGTTGGAAAAGTGGTGGAACCCCATTGACTAGCAGGGTTTCCATTGGCAGAGTGGCCACAAACCAGGGGCATCTAAGCCGTCAAAATCACCCGGGGATCACACCCGGCCTGGACCGCACCAACCCTTAACATGGTTGGATTTTAGGTATCCGACGGGATTAGAACCGGTGACCTTCCAGTTTAGGGGGCGTATTAACCATACCCCACCACCAACTATTCTACATCTCGCGGATCTATCATGTTTAAAGAATGGATCGAGTATGAAAATCTGAAGACGTTAGAGGAAGTGATGAGAAAGGAAAATTTATGTTACTAGCCCAAAAAAAATAAAAGAGAAAGTGTACCAACTTGGAATACTTAAAAGAGAGATAAATTTGATCCAAGGAAAAGAAACAAAAAATCCCATAGAAACACAAGGAATAATTATAAAGAGTATCGGGGAAATAACTGCAAAAAATTTAAACCACAGAATTCTGCAGTAAAAGAAAGGGAACCTCCAATTGATTTTAACAAAAATACTGCACAAAGAGAACCCTTAAAATGTTGGGAATGTGGCGAGACACATTACTTTAAACACCGCCCAATGATAAAGAATTTTTTTAATGTTCACTATATTCAGGAAGCAGTTACAGTTGGAGACATGGAAAGGAGCATACCCAAAATCAACGTTGCATTGGAAAAATGGAAAGCAGACCATCAAACTTCCATGGTCGAGATTGAAGGTATGATAAAAGCTCAACTTATTTCCATATTGATTGTTCGAGGTGCAAGTCTAAGTTACATAGCACATAGAATAGTTGATATATGTAACTTAGTACTAGAAAAGTTTGATAATTCGTCATTGGTTCAGTTAGCCAAATGTACTAAATGTAAAGTTACTAGTTATGTTAAGAACTATGAATTATTAATGAATGATTTTATTATGCATGCTGATTTGAATATTCTTCCTTGAGGTTCCTATGATCTTTTAATAAAAATGGATTGGCTAGAAAAACACAGAGTGATGCCAAACTATTTTGACAAACCTTTACATTTATAGACAATACTAGAAACACTATAAAAATAAAAGGGATTCTTAGGAAAGTTACAATCAGAGGGATCTCTGCTCTACAATTGAAAAGATAAGTAAGAAAAATATGTAAAGTGTTTGTTGTTTATGTAATGGATGATATATATAATGAAATTAAAATTAAAATAAAAGACAGACATGTCTTAAAGGAGTTTGAAAATATATTTCCGGAATAAGTCCCTGGACTTCCTCCGAAAAGAGACATTGATTTCACGATCAATCTGATACCCGAAGTGGTTCGAACATCGAAAACTCCTTACCGAGTGAACATAATAGAGCTTATAGAGCTCAAATCTCAATTTCAAGAATTGATTGATAAAAGTATATTCACCCTAGTGTTTCCCCTTGGGGAGCACATGTCTTTTTTGTAAAGAAGAAAGACAAAACCTTAAGATTGTGCATAGACTATTGTCAACTAAATAAAATGACTATTAAAAATCGGTACCCATTACCCTGGATCGATGATCTATTCGATCAATTCTGTGGGGAAACCATCTTCTCTAAAATAGACTTGAGGTATGGATACCATCAGGTGCGAATCAAAGATGAGGACATATTTAAAACTGCATTTAGGACCCACTATGGTCACTACGAATTTGTCGTAATGCCTTTTAGGTTGACAAACACACCTGCTGCATTCATGTGTTTAATGAATATTATTTTAAGTAACTATCTGGATAATTTTCTAGTTGTCTTCATAGATGACATACTAATCTAATCAAAGAACAAACAAGAAAATAAAGAACATTTAAAGATAATTCTGCAAGTACGAAGAGAACAACAATTGTATGCTAAGTTCAGTAAATGTGATTTCTTTAAGGATATGATTCAATACCTAGGAAACATAGCTTCCAAGGATGGAATCTCTGTCGACCCTGAAAAATTAAGGCTATCACTGAATGACCAGTCCCTAAAAATGTAACCGACTTAAGATCCTTCATGGGGATTACCGACTACTACAAGAAGTTCATCGAACGCTTTTCTAGTATTGCCTACCCCACAACTTCATTGCAGAAGAAAGGTAAAAAGTTTTAATGGACATAAAAATGTATGTAAATATTTAATAAATTAAAACATCTACTAACTACCGCACCTATCCTAAATATTGTTGATCCTTTCAATTATTTCTTCATATGTATCGACGCTTGTAAAGAAGGATTAGGTGGGGTCTTAATACAAGAAAATTACATCGTAGTCTATGAATCTAGAAAATTAAAGGAACATGAAAAGAATTATGCTACGCATGATTTGGAACTTGCTGCAATAGTTCACATTTTGAAAATGTGGCGACATTACCTCATTGGAAGGAAATTCTTGCTTATGTCAGATAACATAAGTCTAAAATATCTATTTGATCAACGAAATTTAAATGCTAGACATGAAATATGGATGTCTTTCTTAAGTGAATAGTATTTTGAAATCAAACACATAAATTAAAGGAAACAAAGTTGTAGACACTTTGTTTCGTCACAAAAATTTATTATTTGTAAGCAACAATTATGAATTTGATTTGGAAAATCAGATCCTAAGTGCAGAAAATTCTGATAAGGAATGCCAAATTTTAAAAGAAAAGACTGCGGAAAACAAACAAAATCTAATAAAAGCATATTTCAGCTTAAATAGAAGGGGATTATTGCGGCATAAAAATATGTTGTACATCCAAAATACAGCATAAATTAAACTTACTATCATGAATGAGTTACATAAACAACCATATTTAGGACATCCTGGATACCATAAGATGATCATCATGATCAGAAAAGATTTCTTTTGGCCTAACATGAAGAAAAAGGTAACAAAATACTTAGCTTGCTGCATAGAATGCCAGCAAGTTAAGGTAGAACACCAACATCCAGCAGGACTGTTGCAACCACTACCCATTCTAGAATGGAAGTGGGAAACAATTAGTATGGATTTTATAATAGTCCCACCAAAGAATTTCAGACAACATGATTCAATCATGGTCATAGTCGATAAGTTAAGTAAATATGCTCGTTTTATTCCTGTAAAACCTACCTATAAGGCCGTTAACATTGCATATATTTTTATGAAAGATATGTTTAGGTTACATGGTGTACCAAAAGTAAAAGTCTCAGATATAGAGGCAAAATTGATATGAAACTTCTTGAAATATTTGTTTAAAGGGTTAGGTACACAATTGAACTTGAGTACTGCTTATCATCTGCAAACAGATGGGAAGAATAAAAGGGTAAACCAAGTCCTATAGAAAACGCTAAGAATGTATGTAATAGAAAAACCAGGTTATTGGGAAGACTGCCTACACTTAGTAGAATTTGCTTACAATAATAATTTTCAAGCATTGACAGGTATGAGTCCTTTTGAAATTATGTATGGGCATAAATGTAATACTCCAATTTCTTGGAGCAGTATGATTGATAGGTTAATGTTAGGACCTTATTTCTTAAAATATATGGAGCTAACTGTGAAACAGGCGCAACAAAACTTAAAGGTTTCCCAAGACAAGAAGAAAAATTATGCTGACCTAAAAAAAACTCCTAGAGAGTTCTAGGCGGGTGAACATGTGCATACAAAGGTAAATCCTAAGAAAAATTCTTTGAGATTGGGAAAATATTCAAAGTTGGAACCCAGGTATTGTGGGCTATTTGAAATTTTTGCTAAAGTAGGGTCGGTTGCATACCAATTATGCCTACCACCCACTATTAAAGTGCATGATGTTTTTCACATTTAAATTTTAAAAATATATATCCATGATGCTACTTATGTGATCGATTGGAATGTTATACAGGTGGAACCTGAAGGAGAGTTCTAGGTGGGATCGAAGTGTATTCTCGACAAGAGAGAACTTTTACTCCGGAATTGTATCATCAGATAAGTCAAGGTGCAATGGAAGCACCTTAGTTCATAATAAGCTACTTGAAAACTGGAAAGTGATATGCGAGAGGCATATTGAGTCCTATTCCAAGATGAGTAAATGAAAGAATAAGCAGAAAGTTAGTAACAATGAGGGCGATTTTATCCTCTAAGGGGAGGTGTATGTAATGCACCTGAAATTAATAATTTATTATTAATTTTTGTTGAAAATACTTTATTTATTATTTTTATTGTTTTCACAGAAAGTAAAAAAAAAAACATTTGTAATGAATTATTCTTTATTAATAAAAGACAGTGAAGGGGGATAGAGGCGAAATATATGTTGAAGAGTGTTTTCTCACCCACAAGAGGAAAAGACAAGTGGTTGAAGCTACTAAGTGAGAACTCAAGATGCAGGAGGCATCATCCCCAAAAATCAGGTCACAACTCCTAGTTGAGTGCTAAAGAGGAGGAGGCTCATAAATGATCAAATCCGAGGAAAAATACTATATATTAGTATGTCCATTAGCAAGTAGGAGGCTAGCATTGGATTGTAATTGAATATGATAATGCAAGACATGGCGCATTAAGAGGGTTTTTCTCTTGTGGTTCAACAAATAGGCTCGAGGGTTCTCGAGAAAGTAACTTGGTTGCTCTGGGAGTCGGTATGGAGGAACGAATTTTCCACTTCTATTTTCCCAGTAGTGGTGCCAAATTCTTATTCATTGTTTTATATTTACAGTAGGTTGTTTCATTCTAGTTCCAGAATTGCTAATATATTCATAAGTAGAAAGGATTTATACAAATCTTATTACACAAGAACCTAATATGCATCGATTTAGATCTAGTTTATTTGTCATTTCTATTTTTCTTATGTTTTGGTTATATCTAGAAATATTAAATGGCATTTAGGAAATTTCTTAGATCTAGCATCCATACCCGAGTTAGGGATTTTCTTAATGATTTATATACTGAAATTTGAATTCCTTACTTAACAGATATTTTATCAATTTATATCTATTCCTTTCCTATGTTGTAGATTTAGTTTTAATGTATCTTTGTACTCTTTTCATTTCCATTAATTTTCTAAGATTGAAAGACAATATTGTTGTTAGGATATTTAGACACTTAGGAGTTAGTTAAGATCAACTTGTGTAATATATCCGTTAGGTAAAAGTGTGTTTCTTTAGTATGCATTTATAAATATTCTAATCCAATGGTCACGATATGTTCTAGACATAGAGTGATCCTACGGTTCAACTCCTCTTAGATCATACCTACCATTGTTTCGTGGCTTAACACCCAATTGTTCCATGATATTTATTTAAATAGCATGGAGGGTCCTTGGCTAGTTGATTGATTATGAGAAGCTCATGTAACTTTCTTTCTTTTGCATAATAAATTGCTCCAAGTAGCTATTTGGCTGGGGCCGTGGACTGTTTCCCTCTCGAGGGTTTTAACCACGTGAAAAACATCGGTGTATTGATCTGTGATTCATTTGTGTGAAGTGGTTGCTCTATATTTTTGGTCTTTTGGGAGTACCTTGTGTACCTGAACATGGTATTAGAGCGTTTATGAAGAGCTGCTTTCGGTTTTGATCAAGATCTGGAACCGGTGTTGCCGAAACTTTGAAAGGGTTTCTGGTTCTGGATTTTTTGTGCATTTGTGGTCTATGGGAGCTGTTCCTTTGCGTTTGGAGCATGATTTCCATTGGGAAATAGTTTTCATTTCATCGAAAACTATTTTTGTTTGTTCCAGAAACACCCATTTTGGAAAATATGAAGGTATAATGTTACAGTGACGGATTTGTTTTATTATTTTTTAAATCTCTCATATTTTATCATTTTTATTATTAGATCTTTACTATTTTAGTCTTATACTGTTGCCTTCCCTAACTGCATATGCTCTTTGCTGTGCACCTTGCATGGTTGCGGTGAATCAGAAACAGAAAGGGAAAGTTTTTTTTTCTTGTCTTCTTGGCTACGTATGTTCTTTGCCGTGCACCTTGTGGGATCACGGTGAATTAGAAACAGCGAGAAAAATTGAAAACATAGACTTTCCGGGTAAGCTAACCAAGATCTAACCCCACCCATAGAGTGGAAAAGTTTTTTTTGTTTTTTTTTTGTTTTGCAGAAAAAAGGCAAGCACGGAGAACGAGAGAAAAAAAAATAAAAAAATGCCCCCTTCCTCTTTCCATTCTTTTATGTACCTTTTAAACTTAGCTCACTTGGTTCAAAGTTGCTTTCTTCCTTAATAGGTCTTGAGTTCAAGTCTTATTAAGTTACTTTTAGTGCATGCAGTTTCTATTTTCAAGTTACTTTATTGTAAAAGTGTATCTCACATAAATAAGATAAAATAAAAAGTGAGTCACTTAAGTCTTTTAATTTATTTCCGCACTATTTAAAATTAACATTATTGTAAAAGTGAACATCACTTATTTTACAAAAGTGATTCACTTAAAAATCAACTTTCATGTAAGTGATTGTCAAAGGTTCATCTTGGGAAGAAAGGGGTTCTTTTTTTTTGGTTGGTCAAGTTAATATCTGTGATGTCACTATTGGGGACATCTTCAACATTTTCTTTGATCAAGCATAGCTTCATCATCTAGAATAAGTTTTCAGTGCCGTTTATTTTTGAAATCGCATATTTTTTCGAGCTCTTTGCATCTAGACTGTTAGTTTCTGTTCTTTCAGCCATTATTTTACAGTATGGTTGCCCCTTGTGATATTATACTTACAAGTTCTAACTATTTCTCATGGAAATATCGTATGGAGGATGTTCTGTGAAGTAGGGGACTTTTCAGGATAACCTCAGGGAAAGAAACAAAACCCACTGATGATGATAAGAAAATTAAATGAGAAAATAGATGTGATGAAGCTCGAGGATTGATTGGGATGTCAATATCTATTGATTTGTGATTCCACATATCCGGAATTAATGAACCTGAAAAAACTTGGGAAAATTTGGAATCTGTGTTTGGTAAACACAATGAAATTCGAGGTCATCAACTTGAGAATGAGTTGATTTCTTTGAATCCAAGTGAATTTTCATGCATTCAAGACTATTTATCCAAGTATAAAACTCTTAGACTCTTATGTGAAGAATGCAAGATTAAGAAAGAATATAAACAATGTATTTATCATATTCTTTCCAAACTAGGACCTGCATATTCTATTTTTGTATCTACATTCTACTCCATGAAAGAATCCTCGACTGCAGCTAGCTATCAAGAGCCTAGTCTTGAATCCTTTTGTGATTCTTTAATTAGAGAGAAATATAAGCTCATTCATTTTGGAATAATTAACAATGCAGATACATTTGGGAAAGCCTTATTGTCCCAACAGAAAGAAAATTCCAAGCCTCCCAAGAAATAGAATTTCCGCAATAATAAACCAAACAACAAGGGTCCCAAACTCTCTCAGTCAGCTCCTTCTTTAAAAAATGACAAAGGATCCAAGCCAAAAGGAAAGAAGACTGAGCGTCATTGTAATTTTTGTAGGAAAGATAATCATGATGAATCTAAGTGTTTCAAGAAGATGGCAGCCTTGGAAGCAACAATGAAGAAGCACCACATCAGCTTAGATTCGTCTTCAGAATCTACCTCTCATGGACATGCACTTTGTGCTTCTGTTTACTCTTATACTGCATCTTCTTCTTCTACTTCAAATGAATGACTCATTGATTCTGGAGCATCTTATCATATGGCTAAGGATCAAGCCATCTTTTCTACTATGCATGAATGTAACACCAAGAAAATATTTGTTGGTGATGATAGATCTCTAAGTGTTGTAGGATCTGGAACACTTCTAGTAGAAAATGGTCATTTTAGTGATGTACTATGTGTTCCAAAAATTTCCTGCAATTTGTTATCAGTCTATCAAATTACTCATTCGGGTGAAGGTAAAACTGTGACGTTTACCCCTCACCAAGTTGTAATCAAAGATTTTGAAAATCCTCAAAATGTCCTTGCTACTAGAACTGTTGATGATATTACCAAGTTGTACAAATTTAACAACTTTGGGTCATGACCTTTTCCTTTAGTTTTTGTTGCTCATAGTGATAACTTCAGCAAACTTTGGCATGAGCAATTTGGTCACTTAAATTATCGCTCACTGCAACAACTATGTAAAGACAATATGGTGACTGGTCTTTCGATGGTATCTTGCAAGGATGGTGTTTGTTCCGGTTGTGTACTCAAAAAACATCATCGGGATATTTTTGACAAATGTGCCTCTTGGCATGCCTCGGTTCCCTTGGAGCTTGTGCATAGTGACTTGTGTGGCCCTCTTCCATCTGCTTCCTTTTCTGGTTTCAAATATTTCTTAACTTTCATTGATGACTACTCTAAACGCACTTGGTTTTACTCACATTTTACTTCCTAAAACTTAAGAGCGAAGTATTTTACATGTTCTTGGCCTATAAGGCCCTTGTTGAAAAACAATCTGGTCATCAAATTATTAAGTTAAGATCTGACAATGGAGGAGAATATGTTAACAACAAGTTCACTACTTTTTGCACTGAACAAGGAATTCAACAATAGTACACTGTTCCATATACACCACAATAAAATGGTGTAGCTGAACGGAAGAACCACACTTTAAAAGAAATGGCTAATTGTATGATCGAATCTAAGGGACTAAGTCTTTAATATTGGGCTGAGGCCATAAATTGTGCAAATTACATAGTTAATCGCACACCCACTAAAGTTTTACAAGGTATAACATCGGAAGAAGCATGGAGTAAAATTAAACTAGATGTAGGTCACTTTCATGTGTTTGGTTGTGAAGCATGGGCTCACATTCGAGATGAAAAATGGAAAGCATTGCAACCTAAAAGTGAAAAGTGCATATTTGTTGGATATTCATAAGATGTAAAAGGTTATAGACTTCTTCAGCCACATTCTCATGATATAATCATTAGAAGAGATGTTAAATTTGATGAAAATCTCTTGTCCTGCGAGCCTAATTTGGTGGGTGTGCCATCTTTGGCCTACGAGCCTGATTTGACGATTGTGCCTTATTCTTCTTCTTCCAACTTCCTTGACAGGTTTCCAACTCCAGTTTCTGATGATGACACTGAGGATGAAAATACACCTCTTCTTGCTCATGTTCCTCCAGTTGCACCAGCACTAATGCTTCCTCGATGGGTCTATTCAACATGTGAAGCATCTGGTGATCTTGCCGGTGATCCTAGAGATCAATGTCGAACACGTTCTCAGTTTCAGCGAGCCTCTTCTCTTTTGGCTCAAGTTTTCGAGAATCATGATTTAGAAACTTTTGCAGAAGCTTCAGGAAATCTAGATTGGAATGTAGCTATGGATGAAGAATATCGTTCCTTGATGGTGAACGATACTTGGGATCTTGTTCCTCTTCCAAAAGGAAGACAAACTTGTCAGATGTAAATGGGTCTACAGAACTAAGTATGCATTAGATGGAAGTGTTGAAAGACTTAAGGCAAGGTTAGCTACCAAAGGTTTTTCCCAAGTTGAAGGGATTGACTACAATGAAACCTTCACTCCTGTCGCAAAAATGAATTCCATCCGCCTTGTTCTTTCCCTTGCCGCCTTACATAACTAGGAAGTCCATCAAATGGATGTCAAGTATTCCTTTTTACATGGTGATTTACAAGAGGAAATTTACATGGAACAACCTCCTAGATATATTCAGGATAACTCTAGCCTTGTCTGTCTCCTTAAGAAATCCTTATATGGCCTTAAGCAAGCTCCTAGAGCTTGGTATGCCAAAATGGATAGCTTTCTCCTTGACACTGGTTTTTCTGGATGCATTCTAACCCCAATGTCTATACCAAGAAAGTATGAAACCATCTCATCATACTTGTTCTTTATGTTGATGATCTTATCCTTACTGGTAGTGACCCTAAACTTATAACCCATGTGAAATCCAGTCTTAAGAATTTTTTTGAAATGTCAGACATAGGAGATTTGCATTATTTTCTTGGTCTCCAAGTCTTGCAAACAAAAGAAGGAATCTTTCTTTCCCAGTCTAAGTATGCTTGTGACCTTCTTCGTCGCTTCCACATGGAAGATTGTAAACCAGCCCCTTCTCCCTTCCAGTCTAGAGTCAAAATTTTTGCCACTTGTACTTTCCCTGAAGTAGATGCCACCTTGTATCATCAACTTGTTGGTAGTCTCCTATACTTGACTCATTCCTGTCCTGACCTTTCCTTTGTCATTAGTCATGTTTCCCATAATATGTAAACACCTCGTGAAAGTCATTGGAAAGCAGCAAAAAGAATACTTCGATATATTCGAGGTACAATTTAGTTTTGGATTCATTGCAGTATAGGGGGAAAACCTTTGTTGGTTGGTTTCACTGATTCATATTGGGCCGACGATCCTGATGATTGAAAGTCTACTACAGGTTATGTTTTTAGTCTGGGATCTGGACTTGTCACTTGGGCTTGTAACAAACAACAAGCTCTTGCTCTTTCTTTAGCAGAAGTAGAATATCAAGCCGTAGTTAATGCCAGTCAGGAAGCTTTATGGCTTTGACAAATCCTTTCGGAGTTTGGATTCGAGCAACAGCAGCCTACTCCACTTTGGTGCGACAATCAAAGTGCCATTAAGCTTTCCAAATATCCAGTTCTACATCAGCGCAACAAACACATTGATCTACGCATGCACTTCATCAGAAATCTTGTTCATGATCGTGTTATTGAAGTGCTCTATTTCCCTATAGATGATCAAGTTGTAGACATCTTCACCAAGTCTCTTACAGAAGCGAAGTTTTCTAAACTTCGGTCTATGTTAGGAGTTCAAGAATGTGTCCTTAAGGGGGGAGAGGCTCTAATGCCTGCTTCCTTCTCCTAATAGTATCACTTTTGTAAATCCTTCAATCCTATCCCAAGTTGTTATTAAGGGGGTATGTTAGGATATTTAGACACTTATGAATTAGTTAAGATCAAGTTGTGTAATATATCCATTAGGTAAAAGTGTGTTTCTTTAGTATGCATTTGTAAATAATCTAATTCGACGGTCACAATATGTTCTAGACATAGAGTGATCCGACGGTTCAACTTCTCTTAGATCATATCTACCATTGATTCGTGGCTTAACATCCAATTGGTCCATGATCTCTATTTAAATAGCATGGAGGGTCCTTGGCTAGTTGATTGATTATGAGAAGCTCATGTAACTTTATTTCTTTTGCATAATAAATTGCTCCAAGTAGCTATTTGTCCGGAGCCGTGGACTATATCCCTCTCGAGGGTTTTAACCACGTGACAAACATCGGTGTATTGATCTATGATTCATTTGTGTGAAGTGGTTGCTCTAGGTGTTCAGTCTTTTGGGAGTACCTTGTGTACCCAAACAATTGTTAGTATGTTAGATTTATTTTTTGTTAGTATAAATCTAAATAAATCACAATTAGGGAATATTGAGATAACAATCTCTTCTTGGTTATTAGAATCACATATTATAATCAAGATTAAATATTTATGAACTATCAGTATGAATTAGCATCTACAGTCTAAGATTCCTACATATATAGCACAGATCTTGCAAACAAACAAAAACAGTACAGATATAATCACCTACATAACAAATATATTATTATATAAATAAATCCTTTATGGATCCACTAGTAAACAGTTATAATTGGATCAAGGATCCACAAGTAAACAACCATAACCAAATCATATAAATCTACAAAATAAAAAAAAAAATTATAGATACAAGTACCAGTGGTAAGCCCATGGCCAAGTATTAAATATTTAGCTAGCAAGATCTTGTGTAAAACCAAACAAACTCGCATACATACTAACCTATGTTTAAACCACAATTTTCACTTTCAAATGTATTCCACATAAGTCGTAAGACTCAGTGAGCCACTTAAGCTTTAAATAAGTTATTTAAAAATGGATGTAAGCCCATGGTCATGGTTTCCATTTTTATACAAAGATCAACAGAAGATACACATACCAAAGTTAAATTGTGGTGGTATAAACCAAACAAAACCCTCATACGGTTTAGTGTAAATAGAAAATAATACTACCTCTACCTATATTATAAACCGAGATAAATAGATTTACAAAGTAGATCAAACAGAGCTGTATAAACCATATTAAAAATACTCTTACGGGTTAATAATAATAATAATAATAATAATATCATTATCATTCTCATTCAAGGAGCTAAGAGTTATTTCATAAAAACAATATTCATCAAATGTATGCAGGGGTGTAAGAACATCGCAAGATGGAAACCTGTAAACCAAAGAGTAACCACAAAGTATTCTACAACATAGACACTAAGGGTCATATTCATTTTACATTAAACATTTGAGACAAAACGTATACAATGTGTGGCTGTAAGACCATTAACAATGGCCTCCACCATCGTTTAGATAACCCTAAACATTTTATTCTACAGATTAAGTAACGTGGTGGTAAGACCATCCACGATGGCACCCACAACTCTTAAAATATAGATAATCCAAAATAATAAACATGCTTTAAATACATGCAGGAGCAGAGAGGGTTGCGAAGTATCTATCTTTAAAGGATAAACCAGACATAATTATACCCAAAACAAACAAAATAGAAACCCTGTAACTTATCTCGTAGGATGTTGGGTTGGTCTCCCTCTTGACCCATTCACTTGGTCAAAGAGTTACCTACAACAAACCATGCAAAGAATTAGCATTGTGGGTAGAGTTCTTGTAGAGACCAAAAGAATAAGGGAAGAAGGATTGTGTTTTTTTTTACCTGGGAATTTAAAAACACAGGCCTGGGAGGAGGTGACCTGGTCGTCTCCCTCTTCAACGCCCTCCACCTGCATTTGTTTCAGGCTACAGTGAAAACCAAATAGATAACTGAAAGAAAACTATAACAAGTTTTATAAAAAACTTAGAGCTTACCTTGGGAGAGTTCGAGAGAGGGCCAGGGATCGGCTCCTTCGAGGTTTCCCTTATCCCTCCTCTGCTTGCACCCACAAAAATGTAATATCAGTACCATGTTTAAAATAAACGAATTTACCAAACAAAAATTACATAGATAAGATCAAAACTTTTACCTGTTAGCGAAGCAACGTGCATGTTTGATTTATGGCGGGTTCATTGAGGTGCAAGTAGCATGCTGGAGACTGTCGTGAAATCCATGGAAGCTCAGGAAACCCTTAGAAAATAAAATGAGCACAATTCCATTAACACTATGGAAATATTCACACCAAAACCCTAAAGAAATTTCCATTGACAGAGAAAATCTTCGTCTCTTTCCACTTACACACCAAATAAACAAATTGATTAATGAAATATTTAGACAACTGAAAACGACATAATAAAAACCCATTGTAACCCTTTCCATCACACCATACAAATGGACGACTGAGATTCATTCTTGAGCCAACTTGAAGGGATGGTTGCGTTGGCAACTCAAAACTAAGACAAATCATTTAAACTTCCAAGTCAACCAAGGTACAACATCATAACTCACAGCCAGGGAATTCATGGCCCACAACCATTGCAAATTGATATTTTCAATCAAGCTCGAACCTTGGGTTAACCATCCCACAATCAAACCATTAATCATGTTCACATGTATGCCGAGAACCTTATGTTAAGGTTTAAACCTTTGTCTTTGTAACATCTCCTAAAATTTCATAAAAAAAAAAATATTTACTGTAATTAACCTTGATGTTAATGCTTATAAATCTTTTAACTAACTGTAAGGGTTATATACTTACGATATCATCATCTTTGTTTTACTTTATGATTTGTTCTTATGATTACTTTGTGATAGAATGGTTATTAAAACTTTGTTGTTATGTTGTAGATCGTTTCTCCGTTTTCTTACCCTTGTGCTACTTAAGGTTGTTGGAGGTTAAAGTCATGGTCTTACTTTGTCCTTGTGACTAACACATGTACGTTAACTTCTGATTGTGCAGGTGGATCCCTTAACAAGTTTTCCCTTTTTAGACGAATGGATTATACTACATCGACCTAGAATGCTCGGTATTAACTACATACATAGGCAAACAACTAGAGTATAACCTATGTAAGTTTTCCATCATGGATAAATACTTGCAGGCAGTAAACTTACGTTACCCTAAATATAGGCATGAATATGAATAATATACACATTAAACTATTTTAAAGGGACAAGGTTGATGAAATCGAGAAGAAGGGTTACGACTTGAATTCGTTCACATGCAACCCATGTGATTTCATTTAAAACTTCTAGCTGGTGGGAAAATAAAGTGGGGTACAAAACCCTAGATTTTTAAAGTTACTTAAACAAATTTTTCCTTGATGACGGGGTTGATGTTATTGGCAGTCTCACCTCTGCAACTAGCCTTTCAATGTTCGAGTTGGTCATTTTACTGTCTGCAAACGGAGAGGGAGGTGCCAACAGCTTTGGCCCTATTTTTCTCCCTGTCCAAACTTGAACACTACGTCAATGGTGTAAAAACCTCATGCATGTTTCGTTTTTGGATGACTTCAGTTGAAATATTCAACGTTGAGCAGGTATTGAAAAGTTATACTAAGGAAGGTTCCTTTTTTTTAAACCAGAGTTTTTATATTGGGGATACCCTTTTTAACTTGTGGGTTAAATTTTTATGCAGGTGACTTCTTTGTTGGTATTCTACGATGAGGGTTCTAGAGAAGAACTAGCCACAAAGCATTGTGCATAGGGTAATATTGTGGTTTCTCCTTTTACAAGCTCTGTAGCCAAGATGTTCTATGTTTTGAAAAATAAACATCCATACAATGTTAGGGTATCATCCCTGCGACTGTATTTGACTTACAAGTGAATCTGTACAGTTTTTCCTTGACTATGGAGTATTTTGACTAAGCCACACTTTCTATGGATTCAAAGTTATTGAAAGAATGTCGGTTTATCTTTAAATGATCCCATAATATTTTTAAATACAATTAAATATTTTATCTCGTTATGATCCTATTGAAGGCTTATAGAACACTATGTTTTTAAAATAGTTATGGTTGTGAGCTTCTTACTTTGCCTTTCATGTTATTGGACTAAAAATTCCCAATTTCAATACATTTTGTTAGCTTGATAAAATAATGGAAGCATGTCTGTAAAAGCAACCCTTCGAGGCTAACTGTAAACAATATCAATCTATAAGCATAGTTTTTACACAACAACTATTTTTATAATTTAGTTTTATCTCCCATTATAAATGTTTGTTTTATTATGGTAAGGCTAAGTAGTTTACTGTCAATTCAAGTTTTCGGGCTAAAAATCCTCTTTCGCAACTCATCATTATTCTACTTTTATACTGAGCAATAAAGTGGATCAATGCTCATGGGGATTTAATGTAATCCCAAGCTTGTTTATTGTATTTTAACATTGTTTTAATGCTTCCTCCATTTCATTTATAGAATGAAAAACTAACTTACGGTGAAGCCATAATGTAGGTAGAGGAGGAAAAGAGGCGGAAGTGATCTATCACTTCAGTATTTTAATAATGATAATGTATTTCCTTCTTTTCTTGTTTTCAGCGAAAACTATGAGGTTTCAAGTCTTTTGTTCAAATGATTGTATTCAGAAAATCGTGGCCATAAATCTTACTCTATAGAATTTTACTGTTAGATTTGGGAAAACAAAACTATTGTCACGAGTTCGTTATTATTTGAAAGACCCGTAAGGGCTTTATCTGTAGTTGCTCCTTGAAACTTTTAGAGGAACATAGTTTGTAATTATTTTAGAGCTCCATAGTTTTTAGTAAATGTTAGATGGTAAAAGTCGTGAGGTAGATTTTCCATAACCAGCATGATGTTTATCATAAACTAGGGTTTGATCCTTTTTAATTCTTTGATACTTGTATTCTATAACTATGTTACTATTTCTTCATTTATAATTATACTATTTGAACTTTTAAAAGGGTTAAACTCTAAGACTGTTCTTGAACTATGAATGCGGTTATATCGTTATAGGGCTAGTTGTTTTATTTTAAGATTGTAGAGCCTTACTCTATTATTTCAGTTCTGCTTAGATAATTAAATCCAGAGACTGTTTTGAGATTTTAAAATGTTAAGCCCTAAGGCTTCCTGAACTTATGTTATGTAGATAAATACTGCAGAGATAACACGAGTTAAAATTGAAATCCTGTAACCAGTGCTAAGATTTGTTGATGATCTTGACCTAGGGTTTCATTAATAGTTTAACTTAGTGAAACCCTGGTTATTCTAGATTGACCTCAAATTGATTAAGGAGAAACAAATTTGTCTCTAAAAGATTAATATAAACAGAGTAGTTGAGATGAACTTGAATTTGACCATTATATTACTAAGATGTTAGAGGATAAAAACATAGTCACTTATTTATATAAAAAAGAAAGTACTCTGTAATTTATTCTAGCTTCTAAACTTCTCCTGTAAGTGAAAGTTCATTTTTTAATAACTGTTAAAGGTTTTCTAAATGGATTTGGAACAATAGCTGGTAAATTCTCACTGTTAGTAGACTATACACAGTATGAAAGTAAAATACATCTTATTGACTGTAAATATCAATCATTCGTCATTCTGTACTATTACTCAGTATATCTTCCTATTTAACATAATTCATGTCTCCCTGTACTAGAGTACCTCACTCACAGGGACTTCACTTAGTGAACCTCTCACATAGCACGTGCGATTGTGGGATATTAAAGAATACCCTTAATTTCCATAGATATTGACCCAAATTCTTTTTGTTGAAACCTCCTCCCCACCCCTTTTTCTACCTCAATCCTTATAAACCACCCTACCCACCCCCACCTTAAACCCCTCATCCCCCCAATACCTGCAATATATTGGTTCAATTTTTGATAATTTTAAAACCCACAATATGAACTAACGTGATAGGATATTGGTCAACAAGTGAAGCCCTCGTGACGCCACTTCGGTGAGAGGAAAAATACGGGGGATAATTATTTTTCATTTCTAAATCAACCAGCCTCTATCCAATACTAAATTCTACAATCATATATCCATTTATCTATATAAACTATAGCTTCATTTTAAACAACTTACAGTTCTATTAAACATGAATAAACAATTTGTCATAAACAGATTAGAGTTAGAACCTATAAGTGTTATAGAGAAATGGGTCCAACACCCAAAGGAGACTGTTCCACCCAACCTTTTCCTGAAGCAACCAAATCACTTGCTTAGGACCCCTGAGCTTGCTCACTGCACCACTGGGACGAAGATCTCTGCTACACAACAGACTTCTGCAACTTAGCAATCAACAACAAACTTATCTCAGCAATTCACTTTAGCTCTCCCCTCATCAAATTCTTTGTGTGCTTGACTTTTCAGTTTGCAACAGTCACAAAGTTTATTCTCTCAGAAATCAAAATGAGTGGTGAGCCTCCTGCTCAATTTGATGGTTTATATAAGATTGTTTAGGTATTTGGGTCAGTTTTGGAATTTAATGAGCCATCCAGCTCAATTCCCCCTCTCAGGGAGCATGACCACAGCTTTAGGGATTATGCTCCTGCAACAACTAGAAAGTGAATGCTAGTGCTGCCACTTGCCAAACAACCTTCTACAACTACTCTTTCCTGGGCAGTGAACACTCATTTAACAGTCTCCCTTGAATAGGTGTCTCATTTTATTAATTATTTAAATAAATAATTCTTCAATTAGAGTCATCCTTGACCCACTTGGTCATAAACTTTACAATAAAAATTAACATAATGTTTTTGCTGAAATAAATAATATATATATATATTTCACTTTTGGGTATGTTACAGGCTTACTTCTTATTTCCAACGAAGGGTTTTACACTATGGTCCAAGCCATATCCTTCACACACCACAAACCTTATGCCTTTGTGATTTAGGACTAGTACTTGGCTTAGTACAATGACTTAGGCTATGGTAAGGCCTTTGGCCTTTAAACCTCTAAGTAAAGACCTTATTACATTAATGGACGGGATCAAGAATTTAGTATAGTCTCCCAATCCTTAGGTCTACTAAATCCCTAGTAAAACTATTAAAAGGAAAGTAAGGAAATTGCGACACATCACCTTCGGGTGTAGTTGAAGGCTAAGGATGGAGTTGATCATTACCTCAGGGGACCAAACCTCTCATAGTAAGCAAAATGAGATTTATAAACCTGCATAAGCATCATTAACTTAAGAAATGAGTAAAAATGTTTGTTAAGAATTTATAAATTACTCCTACTCAATGCATGTAATTTTTATTTTATTTTACAAATTTGAAGGTGTGTTACATATATATTTCAATAACGTAATAAGATGAGCTTGAAAATATTAAATAAGTTATTATGTATATTATATTATATAAATATTAAAATTTTAGTTTTATTTTTAAAATTTTAAATATAAAAGGTGGATAATATTATTTTTGCAATATAAATTAGAATTTTTTTTATAATATTATTAATAATAAAAATTTTAATATAAAAATCCAAAATTTTCATAATTAAAATAGTTACCTAAATATTTATTTAAACAAACCCTTCGAGGTACAAAAGGTTCAATTTGTTTTAATCAAACAAACCCTTGCAACTACAAAAGGTTCAATTTGTTTTAATTAACATATAATTAAAAATATTACTAATATACTTCAAAATATATTAATATAAAAATTATAATTTTTACTTTATTTTATATTTTTTTTCTAATAAAAATATGTTGTCATACTAAACTTATATTTAAAAAATTATAACAAGTAATAAAGAATTTAAACCTATTATCTTTTATTTACAATTTCTTATCTTAATTACTATTACCAATAACTTTAATTTTCATGGTTATAATATTAAATATTAATTACATTATAAAATTATTCTATTTTTACTAATTAAATTTACTAAAAAATAAAATAATAAAAATATTACATATTATTTATTCTAAGTTATATATATATATATCACTTAGAATAAAAAACTTACAACCTCAAAATAAAAAACAATACACCCTATCCTATTCTCCTTATAGAAGTGGGTCTTTCCCCCATCGAGAGCCTAGATGATTTAATATATGAAAATTAACCACCATCATCATCATCATCATATATATATATAGATGATTTAATATATGAATATTAATATTGTTATAAAAAGATTAAAATTAAAATTTAATATAAATAAATCTATCATATTTTTAGAATTCTTTTCATTATTTATATTAGTAATATAAAAATACATATATTTGTTTTTATTGAATAACTTTTTCCTATATAAAATTTATGAAAGTTTGATTTAAACTAACTATACTAGTATATTTGGGTTTCAAAAGAAAGTACTGATATGGACAAATCTTTCATCACTGAATTACAACACATAGATGTATGCATTGAACTGTTTTATTTTATTTTATTTTTTTATAATTTATGGGACAGTTGGACACTTCTCCTTTATTCACAATTCAATTTTTTATTTTTTAATGAGCCGTGCACTTCCTCCGCAGATGCATTTTTTTCTAATGGTGTTATGTTACAACAAACTGGTGAATGCATTCTAATTTTAGATTTTTATATTTTAATTTTATTTTTTTAATTTTTAATTTTAATTAAGATAAGGCTTCTTTCCCATGATCCATTATGCTACAACACATTGATACATGCATTCTTATTTTTAATTTGTAAGAGACAGAATGACACTTTCCCAACTAAATTGTAAAATGCTCATTTTATCATATCTAAATATTATCTTCCAGTCAAAAAAACAGAACGTTAAGAAACATAAAAAAACAAAACATTAGGAAACATAGGTAGTATTGTTAAAAATTGTACTCTCAACAAACCACTATAAATAGTGCATTAATTAATTAATTGAGTTGATCACATTAAGTTTTATGCCTGGACAGAATGTTTAAATGAAAACATACATAAATACACGACACGTTACACATAGAATGTAGGCGAACCATAATCCGAAGACGGCGGGCAATGCGACCGCCGTCCCATTAATTGCTCCCCTGCATAACATGTATTGTTCGCCTAGAATGTACTCCAGAGTTAGAATTTCAATATTAGGTTTGATATACAGCATGAGCGCACGTGCATACAGTGTGGTACCGCGTCATGCCTCATCTTATCTGGTATAGGATTCTTTATCCCAAATTTGGATGTCTTTGTCTGTCAATCGCTGAAGAGCGATCAGAACCAAGTTTTTAAACAGAGTATAGGATATAGTTTTCATGTTTTATATAATAATGTAATGAGTGAAAGCACGAAGCATGCCACCACTTGCTACACTTAAAATTTCAACAAAAACATGCTGCATGCTGAGCATCACTGTTTTCCTGTTTTATATAATGTAATGAGCGAAAGCACGAAGCATGCCACTATTTTCTACACTTAAAATTTCAACCAAAACACACACTGGACGATATTGTTGTTTAAATTAAAATTGCGGAATTGTTGGGTTCAAGAATCAACCAATCAAGACTATTAAAGGAATCGAATAAGTTAAGTTTAATCGGAATTTTTTTTGGCCAAACCAATGAGCAGTACCAAAGAGTCGATAAGTTATATTTTATTGGGATTTATCCGGTCGGACCTAATGCACTAGGGCATTGATTGATTCTTTGCAAAAAATATGGGTTTGATAAATTTTAGTATATCGTTGATTTCCTCAATACAGTATGGCAAATGGAATGAATGAATTGAGATATTATATTATGCATATAAATGAAATGAATTTTATAAATAGCAATTGCTTTACTCTATAATCTATAATTTGTATAATTTTTTTTTATAGAGGAAAATGATAGCTTTATATTTATAAAACTGATA